>JARDYJ010000002.1:20906610-21059110 GCA_029215755.1 Spea hammondii | reverse complement strand
ATGAGATTTCTGAGGGAAAAACAAGCCTTCTGGCTTGTCTGGTGTCTGTAGATGAGTGTTTAATAATACTTCTACTAATATATATATATATATATATATATATATATATATATATATATATATATATATATACAGGCCCGGACTGGGACAAAAAATAGGCCCGGGCATTTAAGCCTGAGCAGCCCATATTTATTTATTTATTTATTGTTAAAGCCCACCCTTCATGTACCATCTTTGCATTTAATCATTCACACAAATCATTAACACATTCATTAATGCAGTCTCACAAATCATTCAAGCAATTCATCCACACATGAATTCATTAATTGTCATACGCATTCACACAATTCATCCACACATTTATTCATTCATTCTCATACGCATTCACACTACCCCCTCTCATCATCTTATCTGCCCCTTCTCACTATGTTCCCCCTTTTCACTATGTAACCCCCTTCCCCACTTCTCAATATGTACCGCCTCTATCTATCCCCTCTCCCCCTTTCTCACTACCTAACCCCCCTCTGCCCCTTCTCACTGCAGCCCCTTCCCTCACCCTATTTACCTTGTTGCCAGAGCAAGCAGCAACTGCGACCGCGCCTGTGGCAGGGCAGGACTGACTTAGGGGCTGATGGAGCTGCAGCTCCAGGCTCCTACCTTAAAATATATGGCCGCATTAAGGCAGAGCCCCTTAAGCCCGCCGCAACTGCAACCGGGTCCGCCACTCTAAGGCAGAGCCGGCCTTAGGTGTTCTGGCGCCCTGTGCGGACTACTCCTCTGGTGCCCCCCCATCCCAAAAAAAGAAAGGAATAAAAACTTGTAACAAAACTCCCCTTTCTCACTATCTATCCCCCTGTATCACTATCTACCACCTCTGCCTCTTCTCACTGTTATCATTATATACTGAGGCAGACATTGACGGTGGTACAGCATAACACCTACCACTATATACTGAGGCAGACAATGACGGTGGTACAGCATAACACCTATCACTATATACTGAGGCACACATTGACAGTGGTACAGCGTAATCCCTATCACTATACATTGAGCCAGACATTGACAATAGTGCAGCATAACCCCAATCACTATATACTACGCCAAACATTGTTGTGGTGTAGGCCTACCACTTCATTGTCTGGCTTAGTAGTAGGGATGCACCGAAACGAATTCTGGACTGAAACCGAAAATGCAGCATTTACCTGTCCGAAACCGAATATGACCCCCCCCACACCATAAAAAAAAAACTTTTATTTAAAGTAAGTAACACACCAAAATAGGACAAAACAATTAAAAAACAATATTATATGTATATATATATGATTGTTAACAGCAATCACATTCCTATCATGCCCAGGCATACCCAGATTCCAGGATGTACTCGCAGACTTGGCATGATAGGAGTATGATTGCCCTATCTACCCCTTCTCACTCCCTTCTGCCCCATCTACCCCTTCTCACTCCCTTCTCCCCTATCTACCCCCTTTCCCCCTATCTACCCCCTTTCCCCCCGTCTCCCGCCCTTCTCCCTATCTACCCCCTCCTAACTATCTACCCTCTCCCTCTTTGAAGTTCACTTACCTTTCAGGAGTCCTGCGGTGAGGGTGCAAGGCCTCTGCCTCCCAGCTCTGCCACTGTATGGAACAGTATAGAGTGATGGGAGTTATGATGTACTTTTAGAGCATAATTAGATCATGAAAAAGACATTGGAAATGGTACAGCATAACACCCATCACTCTCACACACTTACCAATCCACACATATACCAATCCACACGTATATACCAATCCACACGTATATACCAATCCACACGTATATACCAATCCACACGTATATACCAATCCACACGTATATACCAATCCACACATACACACCAATCCACACATATATACTAATCCACTCTCACTGAATATTTTCCTACCTTTCCTCTTTTCTCCTTACAGCTCCTTTTCCTCCTCTTCGCTCCTCTTCTTCAGTTCTTCTGTCTTCTCTGTCTTCTTCCGGTTCAGAGGGCACGGACAGCGGTGGGCGCGGCTTCAGCGTTGTGCACCGGGATCTAACAACAAACCCCGGCGCACAGCAGCTGTTGCCGCGCGGATCACAAGGGAGCGGTATCGGAGGTCTTTAGCAGACCTCCGGCTCCCTTGAGTGATTTTAAGCCGGGTTGAACCCGGCTTAAAATCACTCAAGGGAACCGGAGGTCTGTTAAAGACCTCCGATACCGCTCCCTTGCGAGCCTGCTCCTCCAGCGGCGGACATTACTGTCCGTCTCTGGAGGGGTGCCGGGTGCCGCAAGTCGGCACCCCCTGATGAGCGGCACCGCCCGCTAGAGTGTGACGCCCTGTGCGGTCGCACACCCCAAAGGCCGGTCCTGCTCTAAGGGGCCGGGAGGCCCCCACCAGGGCCGGCCTTAGGGGTTTGCGGCCGCACAGGGTTTAAATTAAAACATCGGGGGGTTTTTTCAACTTTATTTAACATCCTCCATGTTAAATAAAGTTAAAAAAAACTTTATTTAACATGGAGGATGTTAAATAAAGTAAAAAAAACCCCGATGTTTTAATTTAAACCCTGTGCGGCCGCAGACCCGTAAGGCCGGCCTTGGTGGGGACTTCCCGGCCCCTTAGAGTGGCGGACCCGGTCGCAGTTGCGGCGGGCTTAAGGGGCAGGTGCCCCTTATGCCCTGCGTTAATGCGGCCGTAGGTAGGGTAGGGGCCTGGAGCTGCAGCTCCATCAGCCCCTAAGTCAATGCGGCCCTGCCCGGTGTGCCCGATGGCCAGTCCGGGCCTGTATATATATATATATATACACACACACACAAACACACACACACATACAATATATATAAACCCACACACATTGGGAACTGTGGAGAACAAGTATTACCTAATTTTCTCTCGTGGCTCTTCACCAACCCTTACAAAGTCTGCCTGAACCAGCAACTTAACAGGACAGAGATAACACAATGGGGGTAATCGTGTATAATGGAGAGAGGACGCTATGTGTATACCATGGGGCAGCCATCCCAAGTTGGGTTCCAGGTGGGCCCTCTCATTAACATGGTGAAGCAGAATCGTGTGGGTAGCAGTGATACTAAAACTCAATGATCACAGCACGTTCAGATGAGAAATATAATAGTAATCAGTCTTTTAGACAATATGTTGATGATTGCAGTAAGATATTACTCTTGCGTAGAATCAATGTCTGTGTGCATTGTACAAAGTGATTGCCAATATGTAACACTACCTACTCCCAGGGCTCCATCACAAGATTCGTTTTCCACAAAATCTAATTGTCATGGATTTGTTTGCACCAGTATACATAAAAAAGGAAAAACAACGGATTCTAAAACCAACCGGTGCGGTCAACGCAGTTTAATGCTGGGGTAGGATACTGCGAGGGGCAATAGTAGCCCCCCAATGGTCAGAATTCTTCTTGCGATAACTTTGTAGGTGGACACCAAGCGAGGCCACATAAGGGCACTTTACGCAGCAGCTGGTTTTAGTAAAAACTATATTACGGATTCATTTGCCTTTCTACGTAATAACTCCGGCAGTCTTTCTGTCCTTGTTCACATGTTTTCATGAAAAAACGTGGCTCCCAATGAAGCTTATATAATTAACACAAAATGCAATCACCTATCGTCACTTTTATGTCACCCTCGATCTACTAGATGCAAATTTAAGATACAGCTCACGTTCTGCTTATAACACAAAATAATGGCTCTTCTGCATTTCTCATAAAAGAGACAATTTGTCCAAAGACGAAATTTGCTTCAATCCCATTAGAGAATATCCGTCCTATAGAGGCTGCAGCAGACGCAGCGTTTATTAGTGTCACAGGATATATTACATATAATATATTATATATTGCAACCAACTTTATCCAGCCATCACGTGGCATGCAAAGAAATTTGGGTGCGGGGCTTGTCGGCAATCTAGTTCTATAGCATCACACCGTTAACACTCATTATAAACAGAATTATTGCTGAATAACTGTCCCCACTACAAAAGTCAACTAACTCTCCGCAGACCTGAATCACAACATAAATACCGCTTGACATCTTCTTAGCTTTGACCAAACTTCACTATACAGAACAAACCAAGTTCTTGCCTACAGCGTAGACTGTATTGTTAATAAGTCATTTTCTATGGAGTAATTATCCATCCTAACGCATGACTGATCTTAGACTGCACAATGCAGAAGAACACCATGTCATGCAACTACAAGCCACATCGCTCTGACAAAGCCGTGCATGAATGCCAGACGCTATTCTAGCACTGATGGCAACATCATTGTGTCACCAAATGAAAACACTACGCGCCAAAGAAGAGTGCAACGTCAAAAAAGGAGGAGAAACCAGGGAGAATGGGTTAAGGTGAGTTAATACATGCAGCACCATCATAACAAAAACCCAATAAAGTTTTCCAGCTTAGTAAATGGCAAATTTTTCATCCAATAAACCCTCCGCCTCTCACTAACACTATGAGGTTCCTCATCTTGCTCAACCATCCAGTCCCAATACTTTGCCACCTTGTAGGCGGCTTAAAGCAATGGACCCAAGTGCAAGGATGTCTAGTTCTGGACAATCAACATGGCAGCCTGTTTAGGTTATTGTGCGGGGGGGGCAAGGTAAAGGAGTTTCCCAACACCATAGAGAGGTCCACAAACAGACAGCAAGAACAGGGAGGCTGGGGTGACTGTTCCTTTAAAACTCACACTCCTGCTTTGGACTAACAGTCCTAACCGCTGAGCAACCAAAACACAAGCAAAGCTTCTAAAGCATTATACGAATGGTGTACAAGTAACGTATATCACACAGGGCTTCAGCCCCATGCACAGATCGTGCAAGCCAGAGGCTCACATCTCAGAACACCTTATCGGCTAAAATAAGCTTTATTATATTGGATTTTTACACTACATTTTTAAATGTATTCTTTATATCCACAGCCAACAAATGAATTACTTTGAATGGTTTTATGTGTTGCTAAATGTCACAGAGATTATCATGCACAAATCTAAAGTTTGGAGATAAAAAAATGTTTTACTGAAAATATCCATTTAAAACGCGGATGAAAAAAAATATCAGATGGGACTGATTAGTGCGGATACATCAATCAACGTAGCCTCCAGGTAAATTAGAAAAAAAAGTTATG
The DNA here is from genome assembly GCA_029215755.1 of Spea hammondii. Classification (NCBI taxonomy): domain Eukaryota; kingdom Metazoa; phylum Chordata; class Amphibia; order Anura; family Pelobatidae; genus Spea; species Spea hammondii. The sequence goes on along the minus strand of JARDYJ010000002.1, from coordinate 21,053,957 downwards.
AAAGACAATCGGGAGTTTTGGGAATATACATATCTCTTTGAAGCCTGTGCAGTGATATTCAAGGCAGAAGATCTTCATAATCTTTGAAAACATTAAAGCGTTATTCAATTCAGACACCAGAGCCAATATGCAGAATCGGAAGGGTGATGTACACCCACAGGGAATACAAACATAACTGGGAATACATAAGTGAACATAAGATACCCCAACGTTAAAAGGGAAGGTAGAACTCAAGAGGATGTACTTTACAGAGTAAAGCCTAAAGTGGAAGCCCTTCAGCGTCTGGCCAAATGTAAAGCATTGTTTGGTTCTTGTTGGCATACATCCTGGTTCTTGTATTGTCTATCTCTGCCGCTTTACCTGATTTTTATTAATTAACCTGGTAGACCAGGGTTTAACAAGCCCAGGTACGAGGTTGCTATAGTAATAGGGCATCTACAGTTCCATGTGCTGCACACAGGGCCGGCCCTACCATGGAGCCGAGTGGGGCAATTGCTCCAGGTGGCACTTTTGAAGGGGCGCCCCAAGCCCTTTTTTTTTTTTTTTTTTAATTTAAAGTGGAAGGGAGAGAGTGGTTTTCACTTACCAAGTTGTCAGTACCCGCTCGGCGCCCCTCTCTCTCCTCTGCGAGCCCTCTAGCTCGGTCTAGGTGCCGGCTTGTAATGCTGAGCGCAGGAAGATGACGTCATTACAAGCATTACAAGCCGGCACCGAGACCGAGCAGGGAGACTCACCGCAGGACTGCTGAAAGGTAGGTACAAAGGGGGGGGTAGATAATAGAGAGGGAGGGAGAGGAAGGGTAGATAATGGGGGGGGGCGGCAGAGGAAGGGTAGATAATGGGGGGGGCGGCAGAGGAAGGGTAGATAATGGGGGGGGCGGCATTTTAAACTTCGCCCCAGGCGGCATTATGTCTTGGGCCCGCCCTGACTGTACACATTAGCCAGCCCTTTATAGCATCCAGCAGGCACTTCCACACCGAGCTGGTCTTTCCATCCTATGAGCCACCAGAAGGTAGGTGCTCCAATGGGTCACACGTGGCTGCAAAGGGTCACATGTGGCTCCACAGCGGCAACATGGCACCTCTCATCACCCGAGAATACCATCCCCACAGTGAAGCATGGTGGTGGCAGCATCATGGTCTGGGGGATGTTTTTCATCAGTAGGGACAGGGAAACTGGTCAGGATTGGAGGAACGATGGACAGAGCTTAACACAGGGACATTCGCACAGGGAACCCCGTTTCAGTCTTCCAGCAGGACTATGACCCTAAGCATACTGCTAACGCAACACTTGAGTGGTTTAAAGGGAAACATTTGAATCTCTTGGAATGGCCTAGTGAAACCCAGACCTCAATCCAATTGAGAATTTGCGGTATTAAAGATGATGCCAGCAGAAAGATATCCAACTTAAAGGAGCTGGTGCAGTTTTACCTTCAAGAATGGACAAAATCCCAGTGGCTAGATGTGCTAAGCTCATAGAGACGTACCCAAAGACTTGCAGCTGTACTTTCTGCAAAAGGTGGCTCTACCTCTAAAGAATTGACTTTGTGGAGGGAGAATCGTTATATTTTTTTGTCTTTATTTCTTGTTTCACAATAAAAATATTTTCCATCTATAAAGTGGTTGGCATGTTCTGTAAATCGAATGATACAAACTCCCCCAACAAATCCAAATGTAATGCAACAAAATAGAAAAAATGCCAAGGGGGGTAAATACTTTTAGAAGGCACTAATTATAGAGAGGTTAGAAAAATCGAGATAACAAGGCTGCGTAAAATGGATTTTCTTAAGCAAATCCATTTTTGGCAATGAAATCCAGTAAACAAAGTTTATTGCTACAATACGGGGAATTTAAGCATTAAACGAAACCGCGTCAGTGCTCATCTGCAGCACTAAAAACCAAAAAAGGTCCAAAAACAGATTCTTTATGGCAATGCTAATGAAGTCTGTCCCTCCATAGATTTTCATTAATGTCAGGCTGGGTAACAAAGACTAAGACATTCTGTTGGTTACCCCAGACAGTATAACAAGTAGTCAGGGTGTTTTTCTAATAGAGTGGGCTAAGATAACAGAACTAAAAAAAAAACATACAAAGTTTGGCTCCCAGAAAACATTATGTCAGGGGCGTCCAACATGCGGCCCGTGTGAGATCGGCAGCCAGGATCACATCATCACAAGCCCGGCCGCTTACTTGTGGGAGGGTCTATTCTCTGCTCCAGTCCTGCCTCCTCTGTGGGGAGAACAAGGGAGGCCACGCCCCCTGCTGAAGTCTGTGAGCGGCATCGAGAGCTGTAGTAGGTAAGGGGGTGGGGGAGGTTGTTTGAATGAGTATGCCTGTGAGGGAATGAATGTGTGAATGAATGAGTATATGAATGAATGAGTGTGTGTGTGATAGCATGGATGTGTAAGTGCTGGAACCTAGGCATGATGGGACTGTGATTGCTGTTAGCAATCACACTCCTATCATGCCAAGTCAGCCAGTACATGCTGAAACCTGGCTAGCTGCCCCCCTTGTGTATTGATGCTGTCAGCAGTATGGGGTCTGCACTTACAGCCACCCTGTACCAGCATGTACTGGCTGACATGGCATGATAGGAGTGTGATTGCTAACAGCAATCACAGTCCCATCATGCCTAGGTTCCAGCATTTACTGGTTGCCTGGGTATGAAAAGAGTGAGTTTGCTGTTAGCAATCACACTCCTATCATGCCAAGTCATATTGTTGATTTTTTTTGTCCAATTGTGGTGTGTTACTTTTAATAAAAGTGTGGTTACACACTAAAATTAGACAAAAATTACAATGCCCAGCCAACCAGTACATACTGGAATCTGGGTATGCCTGAGATTGCTGTTAACAATCATAATATATAATTTTTTTGTACAATTTTGGTGTGCAACTTACTTTTATTAAAAGTGTGTGGGGGGGGGGGTCATTTTCAGTTTCGGCTAAGTGAACCCTGAATTTTCGGTTTTGGTCCAGAATTTTCATTTTAGTGCATCGCTAAAATAAATAGAACTATTTTATTTTAACTTATCCAGAATCCTGAATTTGTAGTCACAAAACTTTCTAGGCCCAGAAATCAGTGAGAGGAAAAGTAAAGGTTTTGTGTCATTTACTTTATTTTAATCTGCATATCTTATTAAAGGCCATATTTTCACACAGTGAAAAATGAGTGCGGCCCTCGCACGGATACAATTCTGATGAAGTGGACCACTGCAGAAAAAACTTGGACACCCCTGCATTATGTGAAACTGCTATTTCTGAAAATGTACTTAATCTGATACAAACAACTACATAATGGTGGGCATTTTCCTTTAAGTTCCCATATATATATATATATATATATATATATAATATACGTGTGTGTGTGTGTGTGTGTGTGTGTGTGTGTGTGTACGTACCAATCACTGGCAGCAGGGGGAGGAGCTTGTGCCACGCGTTATTCTGGTGCTTTATCAGTAACACCTCATAATCACCTCGCCATTAGTGACCGAGACAAACGACAGCCATTTAATAAACCGCTCCAGTAGCAAACCATTTCCAGACAAGATGTTAACCAACTGAAAAAGGCCAAAAAAAAAAATGGGGAAAAAAATCAATCATAGAATTTAAAAGATATCCTAAGGAGATCTACTTCAATTTAAGTAAAGCATCCAATATATGCCAAGCGCAGTCTGCGTAGAGAACCCAGCGGCAGCTTTACAGAGGAAGGGGGACATGAAATGTGCCGAGCTCCGGGATACTAATTAGTAAGTAGCAGATGTAAGGGTTTGCATTCTAATTGTGCTTGGTCTGGAGATCTTTACCAGCATGTCTAACGATGAGATATATCACTGGATAACGTGGCTGTTCTTCTTTAAAGTTGCTATGGTACTGTGACACCTATCAAACGCAGTAATTATTTCCAGCTTTTCCACCTGCTTCTACGGTCAGCTGCGCTCACGTCACGCTTATTAACCACAGACAAAGGGCCCGTGCTATCCCAGAACCCTCCATGTTTCCTTGCTCGGTGAATGTTCCAAATGACCTTGCTGTAACGAAGCTAGAGGTACAATGATGGCTTTTGCGTAGTGCCAGCTGGCGGTCTCCTCGCACTATTCGTATACATCCCTCGCACCTCGTAGGGAAAAAGCCAAGTGATTTCCGAGAGGAGGTCTGCCCGAGCCGTGTAGCTCATGGAACCGTTTGCATGTCAAGCAGAAAGCTTTATTAGACTAAAAAGATAAATGTTTATCTTGGCAAGCGTTTTCCTTAAAGAAGGAAAGGCCAAGCGGCATTTAGCATTCACACATTAGTAATAATGTCAGTGTGCAATAATAAAGCCAACCAGAAATTTGCTTGTGTTTCCTGCGAAGACTTTTACTTCGCTCAGCTCCACAACTTGCTGTCCTGATCTCTGTCATGGTTATGTATGTGGATTTACGTGCATGCTTCAAAAACATTCAGGGGCCAACAAACACAGAAGCCCTCGGCAGATATAGGAAGGCTGGCAACATTATTTTTTGTTATTTTTAGTAACATAGACCACCTAACATTTAAAAAAAAAAGATATGTTAAATTATAAGAAGTGTTGCCATTTGTTAATATTTATGTGGTAAGAGTATAAAAGTATAATATATATATATATTAGTAGTAAAGATTATATATATATAGACACATCAAAAAGTGGAATCCAATGGAAGTTGTCTTTTGGCAAGAATAGGCTCCTTAGGCTCAAAAATATTGCAATAAATATTACCTATGAAAGATGACGTGTGTCCTGGCATATGCGGTAATCATCCCGACACACAGGATTAGGCCGGTAACAATCATTTAGTAATCAGTAGGATGCTGATGTCTACATTACAGATAAACCAATATGGCTAATTTAGAGCCTTCTTGTGTAGTAACGCAATATTCCAATTTCCTCTGTATTTACAAAGAAGGGAAGATGAAAAATATCAATAAGGCTTTTGGATCTGGTAGTAACTGCCAGCAGCAAGATGGACGTTTTCTAGAAGGACGATGCAGGTTTTAAAACCTTCATGTGCTCCTAGTTTATTGCAACCCTAAAAGCCGGGAATGACGAAGCCCAGGAGGATATCTCCACATACTGCCCCACGACGGACCGATCACTATACACCTGCACATCACTAAAAAGATATCTGTCAAAATTACATATTTAAAAGTTCCTCTACATATGTTTTACCAACCAATTGTTTCCATTAAAGGGCCGAACTCATAACAACGGACTCTTTAAAGTAACCATTACATTAAAGCTCTCTATATTTGTAATTTATTTTGTTGATATTTGCTGTAAATCTATTTCCAGTTTCCATTCTCCTCACCCACGAAGGAACCAACAATAATCAGGAACTTCACAACAAGGAAGAACCTGACGGGGAAGAATAATCATGCAGAACATGTAAACAGGAAGTTAAGATGCTCCCAAGGTATTGAATCCAGGAGGATGACTGCATTGAATTATTTAGGTGTTTATACCTCTAAAAGCAGATTTTGGAAATATAACATACCTGCTTTATTTATTTTCTGTCTACATTACATTTATTGATAAAGCGCCGGCAGATTCTGCAGCGCTGTCACAGTCAGTAGAACAATTTAGAACAGTGGTTCTCAACCTTCCTAATGCCGCGACCCTTTAACACAGTTCCTCATGTTGTGGTGACCCCCAACCATAAAATTATGTAATTATATATTGTGAAATATATGTTTTCCGATGGTCTTAGGAGACCCCTGTGAAAGGGTCGCTCGACCCCCAAAGGGGTCGCGACCCACAGGTTGAGAACCGCTGATTTAGAAACACATACAATAACAAAGTCCTCTTGCAAGCTTACAATCTAGTCGGTGGTTGAGGGGGAAGTGAGACAGTAGGAGAGGACTGCTTGGATGGGGATGAGCTGATCTGGTTCCGATGATGTGTTGAAGCTGTTGATTGTTCAGATGGCTTGATTATGATGATGGTTGGGAGTACTGGGAAGGAATGTTGTTCGCTTCCCTGAACAGGTGGGTTTTCACAGAGGTTTTGAAAGTCGCGTACGAGGCAGAAAGTCTGACTGAACGGGGAAGGGAATTCCACAGGAGGAGAGTGGGAAGAGGTAATAACAGTAGAAGATAGCCGCAGGTCGTGAGACGAGCGAAGAGGGTGGGTAGGGGTGTATTTGGATAGAGATGTAAGGGGGTGGAGAGTTGTTGAGGGCTCTTTAGGCCAGAGTCATAAGTTTCAATTTGATTCTGAAGGGTATAGGGAGCCAATGAAGTGATTGGCATAGTGGGGCAGCGGATGTCTAGCCTGCAGTTGTGTCACACTAGAACACTTATGGCGTTAATCTCCTTGCTGTCACAGCAGCAGATATAGCTTCCTTAATGTTTCTACATTGATTTGATGCGTGTCAGACTATTAAGAAATAAATAGGCTTTACCAAGATCAATAAAACTGCAAATCAATGGTAAAGCAGATATTACTACGAAATACGCCATCATTGGCTAATACACGATGCGCATCCGTAGACTTGATCAGAAGTGTCCTCCCTACTAAAGAAGAACATTAATAAATTGATTTGAATGCATAGATGTTCACAATACACCTTCTAAAACGGAAACGATCTACCAGGCATGTTTATACGTTATGAGCATGTGTACATTGAGGGTATACGAGATACCGGGCCTGTATGGCACCACTCGCTTCAAAGTACATGTATAATAGGAGATGATGCGTTTATTGTTCCATGACTCATTCTCACCAACTACTGAATGGTGGACATTAAAAAAGGCAGCTGTTTAAATAGAAGTTGTTTTATCATGTAATCCCTTGGAGACCATTTATTAAGCTGTAACTACTATAGGTCTAACCACAACAGACCTAGCCACAGACAAATGGCTCATCGAACAAGAAAAACCACTCACGTTAACACGAGAATGGCTCCACAAGATTCAGATGTGCGATCTTCTAGTCTGCGATAACATCGTGCCTCAGAAAAACCAGGTTGAGTTGGTTAGTAATAATACAAGACAAGACCAGGCGTGGAGACAATAGGGGGCTATATACTGTGGTTCTAGGCAAGTCTTTTTTTAGGGGCACTCCAGCCATCTTATGTCGAGACCCGTGGACAAAAATGCGCGTTATACATTCCCATTGAACTGATAGAGGTGCTTTCCTGCCACTGATTGGCTGCTTAAAACAGCCAACGATGGTGCAAATACAGGACCACAGCGTGGGGTGGTGTACTCCGTAAGATAAGTCTTTTTACAGGGGAATGCATATTAAAGTATGTTAATACGCATTCTTTGTATGTGTACATTCGAAGCGTGTGCAAAGAAAGCTCAGGTGCGCACTAATCTGCCATTTGTCACACACAGCTAAACAAAGCGTCTCCTGCATAATGTTGAAGAAATAACACTGCAGTGGCGTTTGGATGTGGAAACTCTCAATGGCCAGTGACTGTGTTGCCAAACTAAGCAATTATACGCTACAGAGCTGGCAGAGCACAATATGTATCCAGTTTTCTGGGTCTGTAACAAACGTGTCAAGGTTACACCTGCTGGCGGCAGGTCTCTCTCTCGTCAACTCTCATGAAGAGCAGCCATAGAAGGGCTGAGAGTGCTGCATATTCAACCCTTCCAATGGGATATTGTTACATACAAATGAAACATTATTTATTGTTTTATATAGCGCCACCCTATTCCGTAACGCTGTAAGATGGGTAGTCCGGACATAAGTAGTATATAACATAATTTGACTTACAGAAACAGCAGGTGAGGGAGGGCCCTGCTCATATCAGCTTGCAATATAGAGGGAGTTATGGTGTATCACACAACAGATAAAAGTGTCGTTGTTAGGGATGGACCAGCCACACTAGGTGAGCTAAAGTAATATGGGAAGAAAGGCGTTAAGGTTGTAGGCATCCTTATAAATTGGGTCTTGAGGGATTTATTTGAAGGGAGAGCAGCTAAGAGAGAGTTACAATATTCGAGGCAGGAGATAATGAGGGTATGAACAGGAGCCTTAGTGGCACGCTGTGTTAGGAAGGGGCGGACGCAGGCAGGCAATGTTTTTAACATGGAGAGGGCAGTTTTTAGAGACTGACTGAATGTGGGGTGTGAACGAAAGGTCGGGGTCAAGGGTGACACCAGAGCAGAGAGCATGAGGAGACGGGAGATGATAGCACCATTAACATTAAGGGAGACTGATGAGGGAATGTTATCATTGGAGGAAGGGAGAGATTGAGAAGTAGTCAACATGCACATGCTTACAACAGTAAACCATGCGCAGGGACACTAATGCACATCAGCGGTCTTGGGCTGTGATAAGAAAGCACCCGGCACAGAGTAAGGCTTGCACTCGCTAGCCGGGCCGACTGGTTCTTATACGACATCAAATTCAGCGCCTCTAGAAGCAGAGAACTAAAATGCACAGAGCACAGGGTAAGGTAACGAGAGATTGCACAGCGGTTTCTTTTAAAAGCTGTTAATTTGCCGATAACCATTTAATGACCCTGTATGAAATTAAAAATAGGAGTATAATACAAGCCCCACTCAGCACAGTGCTGGTTCGGGTCTGAAAGCTGGTTTTCTATGGATCTTCTCAGCATTGTCTAAGCTGTGGCATCCGGAAGAAGAACGTGCCTCTATAACAAATCAGCCTTCGCTTTCTTCCATGATACAATAATACTGTATGGTGAGAAAGGCCTGTGGAATTGGTCACTGGTGATATTCACAGAGTGATTAATGACTGGGCCAGTAACAGGATGGAGCTGCACAGAGAACAGAGACAGTGAAATACATTCATAAATAGCGTGAATGTCTGTTTTGCATTTCAGAACGTGAAAGCTAATACACTGCTTCTAGTGCAACGAGGGGCAGCGTCTGAATTCTAGAGTCTTTCCATTTCAGTCCATTGTAATATGCCGCACAACCGTATATCAGATAAAGATATAGCGATATGCAGCTCCAATATCTGAATCCTTAATAAAACCGAAATTCACAACAGTCACCTCAAGCTCACAAACATTCTATTCTGCTATTTAAAAAGTAATTATAATCATGGAAAATTTTTACTCATTTATCATTCCTGCTGGGAACACTTAATTGTCATGTGACACAAAAATCAGACTCCAATAGGTGGTTGCCATAGAACCATTTCCAGCCATCATATTCACTTTAATATTATAGCTCCCTAATCCCTTTACATTTTTGTGTGGCCCCTTTTGCATTTGCATCTTTCCCCTTCTGAACACATCTCCTGCTGTCTGTGTCTAGGAAAAGGGGGTCTAAAGAGATTCATTTCAACCGGAGCCATTACTTTCCACGGATTTGGTGGGTTAAGCAGCCAATCAGTGGTGTGGAAACTGGACCATTGAGGAGTCGTCGTGCAGCTGCTTGTCTTGAAGATGCTTTCATTTCTTTTTTTTCTCAACAGGTTTAAGGAATGCATACTAAAGTCCTTAAAAAGTACCTTGGTATGCGTTCTTGTTTGGTGAGGCTGCATGGAGCATTAGATGTCCCTGTAAAGCTTCAGAGGAAGAAAAAAAAATGACTGATGTGGAACAGCACCTTTAAGTGAAAAAAACGTTGACTATAATCAGAACCCCCCGAAAAACACAATATTAACCCTTTTGGATTCTGGTAGGTTGTGTAACCCATGTGCCTTAAAAAGGTTTATAAATGTTTATACTTAAATGGAAGAAATATCAGTTTTCTAAAGGGCTCCAACAGCTGAGAATTTCACCGGAGGTTAATTGCTTGCACTTAAATGTGACTTCCCGTTATCTGCTTTGATTGCTCTTTCTTGTCCCCATCTCCCAACTCGTTTGCGGAGGGGCAGCTCGTTGTGACTTTATTGTCAGCCTCCGGCTCACAGGGCTGAGAGGAAGAGGATGTTTCGTTACTAGTGAAATAATCCCTAGAGGCAGCCGGCACATTCTGGTTCCTTAGACACAGCAAATGACACTGAACATGCAGCCTCTGGAGGCCTGGATCTAGAAAGATCAATGTGAAACAAAGGATATACAGGGGAAAACAAGGAAGCCAAAATTACAACAGTTTTGAAGCAACCCCCTTTTTTCAGATATTCACAAAAATAAAACTATTTCGTTTACTTATGAATCATTTGGTTTAATCCATTAAAGAATCATTCATAGGCTGAATGCTTCTGGCCAATTAATTAAATTATTTTTTTTAGGACACGCGCAAGGATCTGTCGTCATCTCCAAAATATCAGCGAAACCCTTAAGTCTTCCTGCTTAAATTTGCAGAGGCAGGTCAAATAACCACTGGTAAATATCAAATTAGTCTCGGCGAACACCGTCACTGACGAGCATCAATGGAAATAACTTCACAGAGTCAGACTGCGATGTACTGGGGCGGTAGTTACATCCAGCTGCTTAGGTGTACAACCCCACACCTGGACCATATGGCTGCGCAATACTGATCAGTGAAACCCTGCAAAGACCCTCTATATCAACACATTAATAAGATGGACTCGCCAATAAAGAGGCTATAAACCTACTGTATTAAATTAGTTACAAGACTGCTAGGTAGGGAAAATAAGCTTTAGGCAGGTGCAAATAAATGCACTAAAATAAGAAGGCTTTCAAAAAGACATGTCAATAATTTATTTTTATAATTTAACAAAACATAAATTGAGTTAACAAAAGAAAAAAGATTTGCATGAAATCAATATTTGGTGTGAAACCGAAGTTTGAAACCAAAACAGCATCAATTCTTCTAGATACACCTACACAAAGCCAGGAATTTAGTAGGCATATAGTTAGGTGTATTAATCAAGTATACCAAACAGGTGCTAATGAACAGCACTTTAATATTTAGGCTGAAACAGAATAACTCCCTGAAACAGAGAGAGCTGTGTAGGAAGATTAAAAACTAGGCAAAGAACAGCCAAACTCACAACAAGGTGAGGTTGCTGAACACAGTTTAAATTCAAAAGTCATACACCATGCCAAGACTGAGCACAGCAGCAAGACACAGGGTAGTTATACTGCATCAGCATGGTCTCTCCCAAATGTCAAGGCAGACAAGGGTTTCCAGATGTTCTACCCAAGCTCTTTTTAAAAGAACACAAAAACTGCCAATGTTGAGGACCATAGACCCAGTGATCAGCCAAGGAATCTTGGAATCTGCAGCAGATGAAAGACACGTCATGCTTACTTTCCTGCGCTATCAGAAGGTGTTCAGCTGTGCCATCGGCTCGGCGTTGACATAAAACTGTGGAACCATGCTACGCCAATCTACTGTCCAGAGAGGTCTGGTCAGAACAGGCATTCATGGCAGCCAAAGCCATACCTCCGCCATAGAAACAAGGCCAAGCGACCCAACTATTCAAGAAACTACAGGGATTGCTTTGCAGAAAAGAAAAAAAAAACGTAGTAGGTGCTCTGGACTTTTAAGTCAAAATTTTAAATATTTGGCTGTAGCAAAAGGCAGTTTGTTTGCCAAAGGGCTTGAGAGTGGTTTAAAAATGAGTGTTTGTAGGCAACAGTGAAGCATGATGAAAGTTTTCTTGCAGTTTGAGGCTGCATTTCTGCAACTTTAGTTGGGATTTGGCCAGAATTAGTGGTCCCCTCAATGCTGGGACATACAGGCAGATACTTATCCATCATGCAATACTATGACAGAGGCAACCCATTGCCCCCAAATTTATTCTGCAGCATTACAACAACCCCAAACATACAGCCAAAGTCATTAAGAACTATCTTATCAGCTATCAGCATAAAGAAAAATAAGAAGTCCTGGAAGAGATGGTATGGACCTCACACAGCCCTGGTCTCAACACCATTGAGTCTATCTAGGATTACATGAAGAGAGAGAGAAGAAGCTGTTGCTGCCTAAATCCACAGAACTGTGGTTTGTTTCTTTAAGATTTTAGGAACAACCTACCTGCCAAGTTCCTTAAAAAACTGTGTGCAAGTGTACCTAGAAGAATTGATGCTGATATTGCAAATATTTTAGTTGGATTTTTGTTCTGTTTATTCTCTTTGAATTCTGTTAAATGATAAAAGATAAATTATTAACATGTCTATTTTTAAAAGCATCCTTACTTTATAGCATTTTTTTTTTTACACCTGCCTAAAACATTTGCAAAGTCCTAATTGTTATGTTCCCCTTTGAACATTTTTTTGTAAAATAAACCTCAAGCACATTCTAGGCATTTTCTGAATTGCTTAACCATAATTGACCCAACCACTTCCATTATAATGTTTTCTAGGCATCTAGAAACAAAGACTTTTGCAGATCTGCAAAATAAAATAAAAAACAGAAACCAAGAATTAAAAAAATATGACAAACAACATGTAGGAAATCACTGGGAACCATATGAGGTAATGGGAGGAAGAATCTGGATAACACGTTAATTATTGGAGATTTTAATTACCCGGACATAAATTGGGATAGAGGGACTAGTAGTTCCGTAAGGGGATTCAGGGTTTTGAACCTGTTAAATGACACCTTCATGTCACAACTGGTACAAGCACCAACTAGAAAGGATTCTTGTCTGGATCTTGTTCTAGGAAACAATGCTGATCTACTGTCAAACATTTATGTGGGGGAGCACTTGGGTAATAGTGATCACAATATGGTGTCTTTTGAAATAAAAACTCAAAGAAATTGCACACAGGGAATACTAAAAACATTATCTTAAAAATGGCCAATTTCAATAAGATAAGGGCAGCTTTACAACATATTGACTGGCATAAACTCTTTAGTGGTAAAAATACAGAGTATCTTCAAACAAATATTACAAAAGGTACACTTCTCAGTATATACCATTGGGTAATAAATATAAATGAAACAGACCTAAACCAATGTGGCTTAGTTGGGAAGTAAACCAAGAAATAAAAAAAAAGAAAAGGGCTTTTAAATCAAACAAATCAGAGGCATCCTATATAAGATATAAGGAAGCCAATAATGCATGCAAGAAGGCGATTAGATGGGCTAAACTAGAACATGAGAGTGATTGCCAAAGAGAGCAAAACCAACATTAAAAAAATCTTTAAGTACATAAATTAAAAAAAACAAAAAAAAAAAAAGTGTAGGTACACTAAAAACACAGAGATTCGTGTGTTAGTCAACGAGGACCAGGAAAAAGCAGAAACAGGAAGCAACTAAAGAAAGTTAACAAAGCTCTGGGCCTGACGGTATTCACACACGAGTACTTAAAGCGCTGAGTCAGGAGATAAGTGAACCTCTGTTTCTAATCTTTCGGGATTCTTTTCTTTCAGGAATTGTACCAGAGGATTGGAGGAAGGCAGATGTGGTTCCTATTTTCAAAAAGGGTTGAAACTCTGTGCCTGGAAATTATAGACCTGTGAGCTTAACTTCTGTGGCTGGGAAAGTATTTGAAGGGCTACTAAGGGATACTTTTCAGGAATTCATTGGGGAAAACAGTGTTATTAGCAAAAATCAGCATGGTTTTATGAAACATAGGTCCTGTCAAACTAATTTAAATGCATTCTACGAAGAAGTAAGTAGAAGTGCAGATCAGGGGGTTGCAGTGGATATAATCTACTTGGATTTTGCCAAGGCGTTTGACACGGTTCCACACAATAGGTTAGTATTCAAACTGAAGGAAATCGGTCTAGATGCAAATTCTTGTTCTTGGGTAGAACATTGGCTTAGTGATAGAGTACAGAGAGTTGTTATAAATGGTATATTATCAAGCTGGACAAAAGTGGTAAGTGGTGTTCCTCAGGGTTCTGTTCTGGGACCAATTTTATTCAACATATTTATAAATGACCTTGCAATAGTCATTGAAAGTCATGTTTCTGTGTTTGCAGATGACACTAAACTCGTTAAAGTAATACAGTGCGAGCGGGATATTACTTTGCTGCAGAGGGATTTAGATAGACTGGGGGACTGGGCACATAAATGACAGATGAAATTTAATGTAGATAAAGGCAAAGTTATGCACTTTGGGGTAAGGAACACTGGGTTGAATCAGTTTAATACTAGAGAGAAAAAAGATATATATTCTTGTCTCTGTTCCTTTAAGGCACCCTTCCTTTGTGGAATAGCATCCTGTGTCATTCCAAGTCCTCAGGCATGATAAGTATTTCTAAGGCTGCGCAGGATTAGAAAGGCGAAGCTTCATCTTTTGGTATACCTACTTGCAATTTCCTTCTCTATGCAATGGAGAAATGGCTGCTGTAACAATTGCTACTTCTCATATTAATTTTAATTTAATACAAGACGGTCACATGGCTGCTACAAATCCCACAAATAAATACTATTAAAAATATGAGGTTAAACGTTGAAAAGGCTTCCAGGTTACCAGGGAAACCGCCACATTTCTATTATAAATACTTCAGTTCTTCATTCCGAAGCATAATAAACAATTACTGAAACCTGTAAGAACTCGTGCAGAATTGATAAGAATGTCTTAGCGATTCTAAAACAGAACATTATATGATTGCTACCTCCATTAACCCTTACGCCAAGGAGCCGAATTGTAAAATCTGCAAACACACACAGCCCAATCAGTACTAAAATCATTGCAGGTAATTAAATAGAGTACAGTTTGAAACAATGGCGTCTTCTGTAGAATACATAATTTATTAAGTCTGCCTTGATCTAACTAAATCAGCAAAATCAGGCCTTTTAGAAATCACTGAATGTGTTCACACAAAGGATATACCTGGATATACACACACATCCTTATTAGTAAGACAACTAAGGCAGAACAGTTACAATTATTTGATATATTAAGAGAAGAAAACATATGTTACAACTATCCAGATATGAAACCTTATATTGTACTGGTTCATATCCCTTTATCTATATGAAGATTGTATTAATCATTAATATTTTTAATATCTATTCAAAAACATTTAAATACCTCCTACAGTAGTGTGTTACTCTGATCCGCTACACACTTGAATGTGTGTATGGCATCCTTCTAATCCAGCCATCTAATCCCAAAACTCAACTTTTGCTGGAGAATCATGCCAGCGCTGGCAAATTATAATCAATAGTGAAAGAGCGAAACTCTCCCTTTAGTGAAAATCCCCACTATCAAACAGGTCATGCGGTAAAACCAGACTATAAATAACATGCTTTGGTAGCCATCCCAAAAAACAAGAGGCTAAATAAACCCCCCATATTCCTATAACTACTCTTTATTCCATACCAGTTTTTCAATCATTAACCTAAAAATGAAGGGATATCAGCAAAATCCTTGAATAAGATGTGTGCAACTGATGTGCAGATTCATGTTCTCACAGCATATTCAGTTGTGTGAAAAAGAAAGTACCCTCTTTGAATTATATTGCTTTACATTTCATGACATAACAAGAACCATCTGTTCCTCAGCAGGTCTAAAAGTTGGGTAAATACAACCTCAGATGAACAACAATGCGTGACATATTACACCGTGTCATGATTTAACAAAAAAAAAAAAAAAAAGCCAAAATGGAGAAGCAATGCGTGTGTAAAACCCTTTCACCCAGTTCACCCTTACTGCTTCCATAGGAATTAAGATGCACTGCTAATCAAATGCCCTCGATTAATTGATCATCAACAAGTGTGACAAAGTTTTAGCAGTTTGCTGGTCTGAAGCATTCAGGTGTGCATTAATACAATCATCAATGATCTTAGAGAAGCAATTGTTGGAAAGGGTTATAAGGCCTTTTCCAAAAAAAGTCCATCATTCTACAGCAAGTAAGATTAATCATAAGTGGAAAACAGTTGCCAATCTTCCCAGGAGTGGACTTCCCAGCAAATTCCCCCCAAGGTCAGATCGTGCAATGCTCAGAGAAATTTCAGAAAAACCCAAGAGTTACATCTCACAGCATATCACAAACACCTCATACCAACTGTCAAGCACGGTGGTGGAGAGGTTATGATTCAGGCTTGTTTTGCAGCCACAGGGCCTGGGAACCTTGCAGTCATTGAGTCAACTATGAACCCCACTGTATACCAAAGGCTTCTAGAGTCAAATGTGAGGCCATTTGTCCAACAGCTAAAGCTTGGTCAAAATTGGGTCATGTAACAGGAAAATGATCCCAAGCACACCAGCAAATCTACGATGGAATGGCTGAAAAAGAAAAGAATCAAGGTGTTGCAATGACCCAGTCAAAGTCCAGACCTCAACCCGATTGAAATGCTGTGGCAGGACCTTAAGAGAGCTGTGCATAAACAAATGACAGCAACATTTCTCCACAATGATGTGAGAGACCGATAAAGTCTTACAGAAAATGAATACTCCAAGTTATTGCTGCTAAAAGTGGTTCTACAATCTTTTGAATCATAAGGTGTACTTAGTTTTTCACACATGGCTTCCCCACTTTGGCTTTATTTTTGTTGAATAAATAATGACATGATGTAATGTCATGTGTTGTTCATCTGTGGTTGTATTTACTTGTTTTTTTAGACCTGCTAAGGAACAGATTGTTATGTGCTGATATGTAAAACCATAGAATTCAAGGAATGTGTACTTTTTTCACACAACTGTATATTCAGCTCTTCCTATGCAACATACTGACACAGAATCTGTCAGCGGAGGAAACTGGACAGCTGGTTATTTGCAGCTTCTTCATTAGCAGAACAATATGAATAATAGGAAGCTTCCACGAGAACCACACTTAATTAAGGCTACATCTGAAAATCTGAAGTGTAAGAGGCATATGCAGATAGATAAAAGCCCTCTCCACAGAATTAAGGGATTGCCACTAGATCTCTTCACCAATACACATTGATGCCATTGTTTCACAGAACAGAAAATCAAACCTTGCAAGGTACCAATAACCTTAAGGAGTTGTGGTTCAACTGCTTCTCGTTACTATGAATTATGAAGGGGCAACACTGGTAAGCTTCTCTAGCAAGAAGGGCTGAGCTTAGCCGAGTCCATATTATTCAATGTATAAGGACATTTTATGAAGATCTCAGCGATTTAACTATACAATGTACAGGACCAGACAAGCCATTGCTGTAGCATAAGCTCATAATGAGTTGCAATCAAGTTGACTTGAGACCACAACTCCCCAAATCTCTAGCCTACTGCCATTTTAGTGCATAAACACCCCAAAATGTTCCTTCATCCACAATGAGTGGCATTAAGGCATCACCAGACCACCACACAATGCCCACAGCATACCCTTATGGCAACCGCATTACTTAATTTTTAATGTTTGGCACACACAACTGCCAACATTTCCTATAATCAGGATACCTACCCGGACGTTTGTCAGAACTACCACTGCAAACAGCTATTTATAGGACCTTTCACCTATGCCTCAATTAAATACCAGTTTCATTAAGACTCCCAATACAGCAGAGAGCCTAAGTGTATTTCTTTTGTCAGATGGACCCACCTTTTTACATTGGCCCTTTAATCCAGAGGCACATATACCCTAGAGGCACCATAAAATAACAGTGACCATCATAACCATTGGCTATGGGATTTACATGGTAATTCCTCCTCATTAAGTAAAGATAGGGATTACCTACCCAAATTGCTCTTTGGATCAAAAATCCACTTATTAAAACCTCTGTTTGAGACATTAAGTTGAAAAGTAAAGGGATATTTTATATTAGAAAAGCAGAGTTCACTGGCTTTTGGAGAAAAAGCCTGCATAGCTACTTTCTTGCCCTGGATTTGGCGGCCTTTTAAAGCTATCAGAATCCTGCCACAGGGCAGGAATAACTCAATAGGGAGGTATAATAATGCACAAGCTGATAGCAGGAGCACTCATGGCATTTTGTAATTACATAGATGTAATAATTTATTAATAAGCTTATCCTCTTTGCCACCCCAGGCTGTCCACTCGGCTAATGACAGAGCACGGCTATGTTCAATCCGGAACCAATCTGCATCGGAAAGAGAACTAGCAGTGTATGCCAATGCCAGGGAGGTGAGAACCGCATTACAATGTGATATGCGGCAAGCAAATAAAAAGTAAGAAGAAAAGCATTTTCACCAAGATTTCATAATTGTAGTAGAATGCGTTTACCAAGCCCCCTGTTTTCTCTATAAACCCCTCCATATGTTGCATGGTTATATGTGCCTGGTGAGGAACCAAGGTTTGCTTTATCATCGAAAGCACACATTTACTCGGGCCAAGTTTACAGAGTTGTCGAACTACTGCACTACAAATAAGTGTGATAATTTTTATAGATAACCCACAGCAAGATAAGACATGAGCCAATATGTAATGTGTGAGAACCTTGCCAAAATAACTCACAATTGGCAAATGCACCAAACTACAGGCTGTGTGTTATCCTATTTAAACAGAACACAAAAAACACAAATACAAAGTCCTCATATACTGCGTCTGCAGGCAGCGCCAAACATATGAACGCATGACCTCTTTCTATACGGAAGGTGCAACGAGGATTCATTCAAGCCTTTCATTGTTTCATGCCGATAAAAACTCTATAATATGGGCCGATGTTTACAAAGTGTCTCGTCTCCTGAGAACAGTCTGTCAAAGACCCTTAGCAACTGCGCAGACACGGACATAGCGAACGCAAGAGACAGAAGCTTGGTCTAGTGGGCTCCATTATTGGCCTGCTACCCAAGACCGGGTCCTTGCGGGCTATGGGTCTCAGATGGCCCCATTGTGAGAATGGGAGAGGGGCCTCCAAGATTTCTGATGGTTACCCTGAGGACCTGTACAGGGCTGTAACTTCCGTGGGGTAAGAGGGGCAGTTGTGCCAAATGCTGAAAGGTGATCTGGATCATTGCTCTTTGACATACAGAAGCTTCAACTACATAAACTAGAAACGTTAGTCGTCTCTAGAATTGTGTTGGCTTCAAAACGTAACATTTTTTAACTTTGTACAATTTTAACAAAGAATACAATAAACATAAGACAAAGTGAAAACCGCCTGCACTGCCTGCAAGTTTATAATCTAGCATTGCATGCCTCCCAACATTTTAAAAGGCAGAAGAGGGAGAATTGTGGTTAGTTTAGAAGAAAAAAAAATGAGAAGAATGAAGAATAAAAGAGGTGAAATGCAGAAAGCATGCTTCAGCTCATGTGTATGATCAACGGGATATGCAGGTGGGCAGCTGCTAGTAAAGAGTACGTTCCCGGAGAAGGTACACCTTCCATTAATTTAGGTCAGTCTACCCGGGCCATCACAGTACTAAGATGCTGGGACTGGCATGTAGACTATGAAGGGCTAACAAACCCTACAGACCAGCAGCTTTCTGACGTAAGCCAAGAAATAAAAGAAAACTGTTAAGTGGCAACAATTATTCAATTTTGTACTTTTGTACTCAAACATCTGTAAACGTATAGCTAAACTCCCAACTACCTAAGATGACCAAAAATCACAAAGTTTGAGCCTTTCACAGCAGGAAGGGTATTCCCTCCCATCAGATTCTGTGGGGTTTTTGTGTACATTTCTATCTCATAAAAAAAAGGCAGACCAAGAGGTCAGAGATGAACGCATGCGATGTGATTTTATGGTGTGGCTCAGCATTGGTAATCTCACATATGACTGGTGAATAAAGAAATACCAACAGAGGAGGTCCAGCGTATCCTTTCATTAAATGTCAGTGATGTGTTGATTAATACAATCAAAATAAAATAGTAGTAAAATAAAGTACCACTCAGCTACCATATATATCAAAGTGTATAGGATGGCTGGATAGCGGCCTAGTGCACCAGGCTTATTAATGTCCTTCTCCATCCATCTCCAAGATGTTGCCCGTGAAACAAAATGGGAGGCAGGTGTCTTCACACTGTGGGTTAGAGTATCATCGGTAAAAAGAAACCATAGCTAACAGAAAGACAGACGGACACTGTCAAGAGTTGAGAAAATAAAGCAGAGCAATACTTTATGTTGCTCCATATACCTTTTGATTGCTCTGAAATGATTGTTTTGTTTGTACAAATTTGAATTATTTGGCAGGTGCTACACAATTAGAGGCATTTTTCATCATATTTCACTGAAACTGCTGATATGATAGCAAAACACAGCAAGAACATGTCCCTCCATTGTTCTCTATTTGTTATCCACCAAAAATCGTTAATGAAGTGACAATTTGTTCTCCAATTTCATTAAGGTATAGATTAAATATTAGCTGCCGCTAAAGATGAGGGGGCAGATTTTTTTTAAGCACCAAAATCATGTAGTCAAGCTCTATCTTAAACATTTGGTCTGGATTAAACAGTTTACCCAACAGCACGGTCTGGAAAGGATTTCCAGAACAGAAGTGAGTTTGGATTAGTGTAGCGAGCGGCGCTGTATGTGCAAGGCACCGGATTCCAGATACCGCACTCAGGTTTCATCGCTGTGTCAGACATAGCAGGGGCCAGAAATATCCAGCTTCTCTCCCCCCTTTCAGCTCTCAGCTTTTGTGACCCAACTGCAGGAGGTCGGAAAAGCTGCCAGCCAGCTTGTTCATTCACCCAGGCCAGCACAGTACAACGATCCTCTGCAGGTAGCCACAGCCTACATCACCCCACCGCCGCACAACAGGTCCATCGGCGAGCAAGTAGCCGCATCTTCGCCCGGCTCTCACGCTGAAGGCCTAATTGCATTTCAGATACACAGTACAAGGCACTATATCGGAACATAAATAAGTAAAAGAGGAAGCGAGATGAATATTCTGGTTTACTGCTAGACTACGTGTAAGAGGACAGGAACAGTCAAGGTTATGAAGGTCGTCCGTGCACATATTCCCTAATCCCATTCTCCAGCACTGCATTAGCAAGAGACAGTTTGTATGGTAAGAGAGCGTTCATGCAGATAATAGCACTGTATTACAGAGGCAATAATACTTAAACGTGAGTCTAGATGAGCACAGTTGGGGAAGGATTAAATATGTATGGAAAACGTTTACTCATCGGCATCTTTTTCTTGTAAACTTAATTACAGTTACATTGTTATCTCAGCACCAAGATATCAAAAGAGAAACCCTGTTTGTTCTGAAATACGTTAGTTGACGTATTGGCCATCTGATAATATGAAAAAAAATCTTATTTAAGCAAAACAGGTTATATATATATATATATATATATATATATATACACACACTGTATATCCTGCATTACATCACAGGCACTTGCATTGAAATCATTAAGCTCAATGAACAGCTGTACCGAGTTAATTAGGCACAGAATAAATCAGCATTTTTTTTTTTTTATATTTACCTTTTAGAAACAGCCTGAAAGTTGCTATAGTCAGGCTTATATAAAAATATGACTTAGTACCAGCCGGGCCCCACAACTCACTACAAGCAGGTAACGTTCCTATTACATGGGAGAGTATGCAGGAGAGTTGAGTTTCGGCTTCTTGAGTTCACCATACAATATGAAGAGCCAATCCCAGTGAGCTTCTGCTGCAGGCACAGTTGGCTGGACCTGGATAATGTATAGTGAAATCAGAAAGATCAAAGTCACCTTGCACATTGGGTGATGTATTATACAGGGCCGCCTCAGTCCCTCTTGCAGGAAAAACCTACAAGTGTTGGCCCTTCATAATGAATAGTGCAATGAGGGAGTTAAACTCTCGTTCGGTGTATGCTGTTGCTAAATAGGCCAGTGACAAGGGAGATCTCTGATCTTGCACCAAGCCGACAGAATCCATACACTGCTTTAAGTCATGCGGTGACGGGATATGACATCATTTATCACGGCGCTCTGCAGCAAGGATGGCGGCTGTGGAGGGGGCGGCTGAGGGTGCTGCCCTGGGTCAGGCCTAACACCGAAAGGTAAATACGTCACTGGGAAGATTACATACAGAGCACTTTAATACAGATTTTCTTTAGAGAGGTGTCGGGATTATAGATTGTCCCTTTAAACTAGTTTTGTAGCCACTGCTGCTAACAGACTGCCGTGGTGCCCGCTTTCAGCAGCTGCTAATCACAGATCACGTTTAATCCGAGCGTCTGAAATGCTGCTGGAGAACACATCTTTAAGTACATTTTAGCAGAGGAGTCTGCAGGATTCCTGCTGCCGCCGAGGATATTAGGGTGCCCGAGGCAGCTTGTAACACAGCGAGGAGACGCTGAAATATAGGATTGCTACTGGAATCCAATCCCTCTGCTATGAAGTTCCTTGGCAATACACTTTAAAAAGAGTACATCTAAAGCCATCTGCAAGAGCAGGATTTCTCAAGCTATTAACCCCTTTGTTGCCAGCTCAGCGTGTAACGCTTGGCACAGCCCTTTGGCACGCAAATATTTCCTATGTGTTTACAGAAGGACGGGTGCCAAAGGTGCTCCGCAGATGGTTCATTTGAATGAACAGACTTCCTGCTATATGCACCCGTTGGAATCATCCGATTAAAAGCAACCATCTGACGCAAGGCATTTATTCCCAAAATACCTACTAAGTGTCCAGATCAGCAACCGTACAGAGATGACCTCTAACCTTCCTATTTCCGGTTGTATATTGGTGAATGATGAAATAAAGAAGGAGCACAGAATTAAAGAGAGCTCGGAGAGCCCATATAGAAACACTGTACCTAGATAAAACTGCCCGATGGGTTACCTGCATCATCCTCAAACCCCCAAGGCTTCTTTGCCTTACATATCACACATTTTATATTAATTTTATATGTACACATATCCCTATATATAATTACTACAGGGATTAAAGAGAGAAATACAGTAAATATGAAAAGTAACAAGTTCTGTTAGCTACATTTTTTTGTCCAGGTAGAACACTTCGGGCTGTCTATTAGTGTTTTTGCTCCAATTAATAACACTGTACACACTAGGTTGGGAACCGTAGAATTTTTTTTAATTAACAGAAACATTTAATATAAGTGTAGTAACTCCAGGGCACATTGATTAATGCCTGGTAGATATTATAGGTGAAACCCCTCATCCTACTAAGCAACTTAACTTTAAGAGAAGCATTCTCTCAACATCATACATTTTTTTACTCAAACTAAAAATATTGCAAGATATTTAAAAACATGCCAAATTTAAGGCTTGATTGAAAGCTAAAAGGCGTTTCCATTCTTCACTACATGTTATGAAATTAGGAGAAGCGTATATCTTTCCCACCTAATATGATCTGTGCAGGGAACATGTTAATCGGCTTGAAAATGAGAATGCCTAGAATAATATAGGAGTTTCCAACCATAATTTGTTAAATCTGAGGTAGCTCAGAGAGCAGACCTGAACTTAACAAGAAAGCATCAGTAAAAGTGCCCGGGGTGCTGGGTTGTATGGTTGGAGGCGTTGGTGTCAGGAAGATGGCGGCGGCTCCACTTTACAGATCTCTGGTCAGAGCTCATCTAGAGTATCGCGTACAGTTCTAGAGACCCCATCCCCAGAAGGATACCGACATTGGAGAGCGTTTAAAGGAGGGCGACTACAATTGTGAATGATTTGCAGGAAAAAAATGATCAGGGATCTCAATATTTATTACTTGGCATAAAAGAAGAGGGAGGGAAGATGTGATAGAAACCTATAAATACTTAAAGGGAAGAAATGTTAGAACAAAACTAGTGGGTGAGAAAACTAGCTGTAAGGAGTTTTACTTTACTGAGAGAGAGGTAGATAAATGGAACAGACTCCAATGGTAAGTGGTAGAGAATAACACAGTAAGGGAATTTAAACATACATGGGACAGGCATTACGTTATCATTAATCTAAGATGAGACCAAGGACTGACTGAGTCTTTACATCAGGAAAAACGGGCAGACTAGATGGGCTGAATGGATCTCATCCGCCATCAAATCCTATGTTTCTTATAAATACATGCGTTCCCTGCTTGAAAATATGCCTAACCCCGTCATAAACACCAAAGGTTGCCTCTAGACACTAAAGTCATATGTATATGGTGGCACTTGTAGCCTTTACCCAACAACAACATAATATCCATTTCACAAAGATTTGGTTAAAAAAGAAAAAAAAATTCAGTTATATGGATAGACAGTTGTTATTTGTGTTACCCCTGTGAAATCACCCATCTGGTATTAAATAATTGAAATATACAATGTATTTTATAGTGATTATAGGTAATTTTCCTATTATTAGAGACTGCAACAGCTCAGCCCATCTATTGTTACCATTTTACTCCTGCTCTAAAAACCTCTAACCTTATTTTATTCTTGGTCTTGCTTTAGATTATCATTACACATACATACATACATATACATATATATATATATATATATATATCTATATAGCGTACAAACTGGTACAAAAGGACAAGGCGACCCTGCTCTTGTGAGCTTACAATCTAGTTGGTGGTTGATGGGGGAGTGAAACAGAGAGGACCTTATCCCATACAAGATTCAATTCCCCCACCGTATAAACATTGCCACCTCTGTAGTATTTGTAACGTTTTAGGGTATATTACAGAACTCTAGTAAAAGTTTGAATCAAAAAAGAGAGAGACGAAACGCTTAAGGAATTCTGCCGAACGCTAATCTGTTCTCCAAGCAAAGACGGGGATGACTTTGGAGCCAAGAGTTGTCACGAAATAAATTCATTTATTTTCTTACGTCATCGTGTAGCAGCCCGTTACCCAGAATGCACTGCTGCTGCAGCTGCTCTCCAAGCGGCACCCGGCTGATTAGCTTCCTGCTGATAAGAGCATCATGTCCCTCATTCCACAGACAATGCACATTCAGAAAATAGGAGATACCTTCGCGGGCAAGAAGGGAACAATGCATGGATTCTACAGGAACCACAAATAATTCATTGTGATTATTCTTACGCTTACACGGCTCCAAAAGAACAGTCAGCCTTCCATGTGAATGTGAAGAATGTAAAATATTAATAGCGGCCATGCACCGCATATTGATAAAGGGACATTATATATATTATATAGAATATATCTAGAATATATTGTAGTAAAGCAAACAGTGTCTACAAGCCACGCTCGGAACCTTGTGCAAATATTTTCACCTTGGCACCTTAGCAAGGTAATCACAGATTTAGAAGGTATTATGCACCCAGTATGACATATTAAAATAATCCACTCCTCTCCTCCGTGCCGCAGCAGCACCTCCTTGTTTCCTGCACTCGGTCAAATGCAAATATACCAGCAGAACATCAGCACATCCAGGGAGGAGGAGGAGGAGGACGACGTGTGAAAGACCGGATTCTGGAAGCCAAAACTTTACAAGAACAGCATTATGCGTGTGATAAATCGCAGCAATGAGACGTTTCCAAGGCCTGGCCGGAAGGGTATTACTATATACGCTGGAAAAAGATGGACCCGGGTCAACACCAATACCCATGGACAGCATTCTCTTTAGATTCAGTATTCTGTGTGATGTTCTTTATTATGTACTCAAATCACAAAGGCGCTGCTCCCGTCACTAAGCTTCCCTGTTGCCTTTAGGTTCCAACAAGCAGCAACCTATTCAAAAGAAGCCACTATATTCTATAGAGACAGGTGGGGGAGGGGAGCTGGGTCATGGAGGCTCAAAGGAACAGTGCTTCACATTTTGAGACGGGGTAAAGGCAGGAGCGAATGCAAATCATTTTCTGCACATAGATCTATAAACGCATTGAGCTCCCGGGCACCGAAAGTGGCTTCTGTGAATACCTGTATCATCGAGAAGCAAAAGATTATTCATATCTCCAAGCAACTTTAATGTACAGGTTATAGAAAAGACATTTTATCCATCATATTCCACAGCACTGAACAATGACATACAAAACCTGGACAAAGCAGACAACACGTGCCCTTCAACATAATCCAATCTGCGATTCAAAGAGATGTGTAGGCAGCGAGAGGGCAGGAGGCCTGTTTATAGGTATATATTCTATAAGAAGAACAGATACAACGGCCGTATAACAAAGGGCAGAGCTCTCAGAATACTAAAGAAATGCCAGCCCGCGGATACCAGCCATGCAGCCGGCCCGCGGATACCAGCCATGCAGCCGGCCCGCGGATACCAGCCATGCAGCCGGCCCGCGGATACCAGCCATGCAGCCGGCCCGCGGATACCAGCCATGCAGCCGGCCCGCGGATACCAGCCATGCAGCCGGCAGCCTTTCTATATACACATTTTGGATAATGCAAGCGAGAAGCCAGCAGAACATAGGGGCAATTCATAGTATTCAACAGCATCACATATGCAGCTATAGCAAAATCAGGCCTATCTGCTCTTAGCGCTTCCCTGGAAACCTTCATAAAGCATCATCACATGTATGTATAGGTGCAATGCCCCCCCTATGTATGGGTGCAATACACCAAAATGCACATCACAGCCGCTTAGGTGCTGTAACTGAGCCACAGGATCGGCAGGAGTCACTATGGCCAAGGTACAAAGCCACTTCATTCACAAGAGAAGGCATGATATAAGTGACCCTCCGGGGTCATCACACGCAGCCCCTCATCACATACATTAACCCTTTCACAGACAAAGGACTCCTTTATGGCACCATAAAGACCGGTTGCGATCTGATGTTCGCCTTCCGAACACCCCGTTATACGGAGCAGACACGTACATTAATAGCTATGAATGCAGTACGGCAGCCCGTGCCAACACCGTAACCACAGCATACGGCCAATCACACCAAACGCTCCTCTGGGAATACTGCTTTTTAACCCCTTTGCTGCCCTCTGGCTCTGCTCGGTATGATGTGCAGAAATGCCGGAGCGGCAGCTGGAATAAGCGGGGATGCTGTATTGTTCACACCGATCACCATCAGTACCAGCAGTGACAGCGCGCGCCCTCACCGTACGCGGGGGTCCTCTGTAGCCATATGCAAGACGGGGGTCATTAGTGCATTTAACCCTTTAGCACCCAAACGGAACGTGATGAGTAATCTAACAAAACGAGGGCTCTCTGTTCGGTATGTCTGCAGCACCCCTAGAGGGTCTGGTGGTCTATCTTGGGGGTCTCCTCCTTACCAGGTTGAGCACGGTCTCCACGATGTCCCTGTTGCTGACCTCCCCGACCTGAATGAGCCCGATAAGGACGGCGAATTTCATCCTGATGTTGCGGATGGGTACGGACGGGTTGATGACCCCGCCGGGCAGCACCATGGAGCCCGTGCCCGCTGAGACTCCGGGGGGCTCCGGGCACACGGCCCCGGCCAGCGGCTTGTCACTGGCCATCACTTCCCCCCTCACAGCCACCCGATGCGATGGCTGCCGTCACCTAGCGCCGGGATAAAGTCCTGAGGATAACGACTGCGATCCAGGGAGGGCTGAGTCACCCGCCGGGCCCCGAAACAACACCCGACAAAAATACTGCTCAGTCACAATGAGGACTTAAACTAGTCCTGGTGATGAAATATGAGGAGGAGGCCGCTTTCACTGGCTGCTCCCCGTTTTCCGGGATTCTTCACACACCGAGACCCCCTCCATCACCCTCCAGAGACCACCTGCCTGACACCGGCTCATGCACCACAAACCCAGCGGGATGCAAGCCACGGAAGCTAGCGAAGCACGGGTGACAGGCGGCGGGATATGCCGGTTGGAGTAAGAGGTGTCACCAAGTAACGGAGCGAATGGTCCTGCAGCGGCTGCAGCTGGCGTTGTTGTGATGAGAGCAGTCACCGCTTACTCCTCCGCCATGTTGACGCCCCCTGCCTGCGGTAGGATGCACTGCGCCTGCGCCACAGGCTCCAGGGGGCGGCGCCTAGCCCGCCTAGCGACCACTGGGATGGACAGGTGTGCAGGTGTATCGGGGCACGGAGAGCACTAGGCCGATGAAAAGCGTCCTCCTGCGCGCAGGGGCTGACTAACGCCTTAGCCCATAAGCACTATGCGCAGAGAATCACACTGTGCCCAGCAGCATCCTGCACACGGGGACCCGCCGAATCCTTAGGCCATGGGGTAACCAGGTCGGCCATTTTTATTGACCAATTCAGCATGTGTGATGTATGAACTCAGAAGGAAACACTTATTCATACATGTAACATACTGCTATCTGCCTGCTGGAAGCAATGGCTAACAGACTGAAGAAACATTGGCTTTATTCAATATAAATGCAGAAAGAGAGATTGAGCTAATCGGTCCTTACCATGTAGGGCCTCAACAAGCATTGTGGTTTCACTAATTTCACCGTATCCACCAAAAATGTTCACGTCACAGACGCTTTTGGATACCCCTTTGTCCTTACGCATTCTAAAGAGAGTACCCTGCAGTAGCCAACTGAACGTTCGCTAAATATTTGCCCAACTTTTAAAAGGTGCTACGCGAGCCATCAATCCCTTTACGCTAATGGACTGAAATTGCTTCATACCATACCTTGGAACTCTTCGGGTTTGCCCCCTGAGTCTCAGGGCTTTTGCCCCAATATCAGGGTCTCATGGTGTGGGACAAATTCTAAGGGTCACGATGTCTAGAGCTGACTCTTCCTGTTCTACACTGCTGAGATCATATCTAAGACTCCCAGTTGGTGCATTTGTTCTCAGAATGTTATGGTTGGTGTTCCTACTTGAATGCAGGTATATTTAAATAATAGCAAGTCAAGGTTTCCTTGACGACCACTAATAGAGCCATTTGGTTAAGATGTTTGGAGTGTAAAAAAAAAGGTTTCTGCCCCTTCCATAAATGTGAAACTGCACTTGGAACAGTGGAAAAAAATAGAAATATTTTTTTATTTTTTATAAAAAAGAAGTGCCCACTATAAGGAAATCATAAATAAGGAAAGAAATCCCTTAAGCCAAATGTATTTTAAAAATGAATATGCAATATAGGGTGATATGTGAAGGATGGATTTGGCCCTCTTGAACTTATGTATGTGGGGATGACTATAATCAGGAGATGTTGCTGAACGTAGATTGGGTCATTCTTCAGCTGTGCCACCTACACTTTAGTACAGGGGCGTCCAACATGCGGCAAGCCAGGGCAACCGATCTTACGCGGGCCGCACCTCGAGCCCTGCTACTTACCTGTGGGAGGGTCTTCTGTACTTCATAGAGGAAGCGGAACCTAGCAGAGTTCACGTGACATCACATGACTCTGCTCCAGTCCTGCTTCCTCTGTGCAGTACCAGAGAACGCAGAGGGAGGCCGCGCCCTCTGCTGAAGTCTAAGCGGCATCGAGGAGCTGCAGTGCAGGTAAGGGGGTCGAGAGGGTGTTTGAATGAGTATGTGTGATTGAGGGAATTAATCTGTGAATGAATGAGTGTGTGTGTGATAGCATGGATGTGTAAGTGCTGGAACCTAGGCATGATGGGACTGTGATTGCTGTTAGCAATCACAC
The DNA here is from genome assembly GCA_029215755.1 of Spea hammondii. Taxonomy (NCBI): domain Eukaryota; kingdom Metazoa; phylum Chordata; class Amphibia; order Anura; family Pelobatidae; genus Spea; species Spea hammondii. Next base: position 21,024,869 of record JARDYJ010000002.1, on the reverse strand, counting down.
TCCTATCATGCCAAGTCAGCCAGTATATGCTGAAACCTAGCTAGCTGCCCCCCTTGTGTATTGATGCTGCCAGCAGTATGGGGTCTGCACATCGCTTACAGCCACCCTGTACCGGCATGTACTGGCTGACTTGGCATGATAGGAGTGTGATTGCTAACAGCAATTACAGTCCCATCATGCCTAGGTTCCAGCATTTACTGGTTGCCTGTGTATGATAGGAGTGTGATTGCTGTTTGCAATCACACTCCTATCATGCCAAGTCATATTGCAAATTTTTTTGTCCAATTGTGGTGTGTTTCCTACTTTTATTAAAAAAGTGAGTTTTTATTATCATTTTTGGTTTTGGCTAAGTGAACTGTGAATGTTTTGGTCCAGAATTTTCATTTTGGTGCATCCCTAGAATAAATAGAAGTATTTCATTTTTAATTATCCTGAATTTTTAGTCACAAACCTTTCTAGGCCCAGAAATCAGTGAGAGGAAAAGTAAAGGTTTTGTGTCATTTACTTTATTTTAATCTGCATATTTTATTAAAGGCCATATTTTCTCACAGTGAAAAATGAGTGCGTCCCTCGCACGTTTACAATTCTGATGAAGTGGCCCACTGCAGAAAAAACTTGCTTTAGTAGAAATTTTAAGCAAAATTGCAAAATGATTTATTTTCTATTTTATTATATGCTTTTAATCTATTATCACCAATAATTAATGTTTTATTCATTTTCAAAGAAGTCCAACAAAAAAAACTCTGGTCCCTATGTTTTGAAAACCCTCGGTCTGAATGGATCAATAAATTTTTTTCATTGTTTTCTCTTACTATAAATAAAAATGTAATGTGCGGCTGCATGCACGTCACTTGGAGACCTCTGGCCTTAAAGTGCCAGTGCTGCTTTTTATCTCAAGTTCAGCCCAGTATACAATAGTTACAGGGGTTGCACTAACATATACGCAGGTTAAGAAGGTGAGGACGTGGGGGACACGAGGCACAGATTCCTCTTAATTTTATATCACTATAATGTATCTTCATTCAGTATTATGTATCATTTATCCATTTTCATCTGTTGTACCTAAGGTGGGTCTTTCCCTAATGTTTTTGCTAAGGGCCCCTGGAAACCTAGAGCCTACCCTGGTGATGTGTTTTTTTTCTGGCTGACTACTTTAGCTTCATACTACGGCTGGCTAATTCATGATTTGTGGTGTGTGGAGATACCTCTAGGTAGCAAAATACAGTATATTATCTCCATTATAAATCCCCATTATCTCTCAACACATACATTTCCTAGCGGAGCATCGACCAAATGATCTTGAGTTTTAAAGTGGTCCTATCACCATAGCAACCAATCAAATGGTCCAGTCAGCTGGAACATGCCAATTGTCAAGATGTCACGATGTGCGAGTAGCTATAAACAAATGTATGTGTAATTGTGTGAGTGTGTTAGCGTGTGTGAGTACTAGCGTGTGTAAGGGTGTGTCTTAGAGTGAGCATGTAAATGTGTGTTCTAGTACATATGTTAGTTAACAGGCAGAACGTAGACTTAAGGGGCTGGGGGCCACTCGTCTTTTTCTGCCATTCGAGCAAAAGATGCCAGTCCTCCACAGCTTAATCAATTATTGTCCCTCTACACACTCCACTTTTACATACGCTGTCTGAACCAGTGAACAATAATTGACAAGGTGAAAATAGTAGAGCAGTAAATTAATGCATTTCTTATTTTAATCTGTAAACACTATTCTTTTTTTTAGGGCACTGAACTGTAAAATGTAGGATTTAGGAGAAATGTCAGATTTACTCAAAGTTGAACTCTCAGATATGACTTCATTCACAGATTATGCAGGCTGTTCTGCTTGGATAATTTACTTAATATATTTTGTATCTGTTTTGATTACCAGGTTTGTAACCCACAGGCTACCTTAAGAAATGTACTACAAAAGAAAGTACCGTATTTGCTCGATTATAAGACGACCCTAATTATAAGATGACCCCCCAAAATCAAAATATTAATTTAGGAAAAAAACAAAAAGCCTGAATATAAGACTACCCTATAGGAAAAACGTTTTACTAGTAAATATTAATTAATGTAAACTATTTTTTCATATTTAATAAAAGCTATGATTGAGAAAAATATATATTTTTTATTTGCCAACCTGCCCCCCCCAGTTATGCACATCTGCCCCCAGGCTTGCCACTCTGCCCCCAGAAATGCCTTATACCCCCCTATTTGCCACTCTGCCCCTTGATGTGCCTTTTAACCATCTATATGCCGCTCTGCCTCCAGAAATGTCTTCTACCCTCCTATATGCCACTGTGCCCCATGATATGCCTTTTAACCCCCTATATGCCCCTCTGCCCTATGATATGCCTTATAACCCTATATGCCACTCTGGCATATAGAGGGTTAAAAGGCATATCATGGGGCTGAGTGGCATATAGGGGGTTAAAATGCATATCATGGGGCTGAGTGGCATATAGGGTTATCTATATATAACTGCTAACAGCAATCACACTCCTATCAAGCCAAGGCAGCCAGTACATGTTGGAACCTGGGGATGATAGTATTGTGATTACAGCCTCCCTATGCCATGCTACCACCACCACCCCCCTTACACATCCATGCTATCACACACTCATTCACAAACATTTAAATACTCATTCATTCCATTAATCACACATACTTCACACATTAATCACAAAAACCCTTCCCCACCCCCTTACCTGAACTGCAGATCTCTCACTCGCAGACTTCTGCAGGGGCCCGGCTGTGCGAGCAACTTCTCTGGCCCCGCCCCCAGAGGAAAGAGGGGGGAGGCAGAGTTATGTGAGGACTGTGCTAGCTTCCTGTTCTCCTGGACGCTGTTCGCGACCAAAGCCCGGTAAGCAGCCAGGCCCCAGCAGAATGAGGTCTGATTAGAAGACGACCTCGATTGTAAGACGAGGGGTATTTTTCAGAGCATTTGCTCTGGAAAAAACCTCAACTTATAATCGAGCAAATACGGTAATAGATCAAGTGTATTAATAGTATAGTTTACTTTAAATACTTTGACAGCAAAAGCAATGCTGATCATAGTAAACTTTTACCTAGCACAGTATAAATTAATAAATAATAATCTTCGGATTCTCCCAGAACCTGTTTATATAGGTCTTTACCTGCCTTGTTCCAAGATTAACAACAGGCAGGCTCATTCTCTGCACCTCAGAAGACTAGATAAGGACACACCAAAGTGAAAAGTCTGCCTTGATAGATTATTATCCCAGAACACAATAAATCTAAACAATGGGTCATTTGTAAACAGCAATTCTTATGTTAAATTGTATAAATGGCGCGTTCACAGTAGCGTGGTATGTGTTGTTTATGCTGATATCGCCTTTTTTTTTTTTTTTTTTTTTTTTTTTTTACACTGTTGGCACTAGAATTTCTTCATAATCCCATATGGTAAATTAAGAGCAACCACCTCAAAAAACAATCTAATGTGTCTATGCAGATAGCTCCAAACTTAGCACCAATTTTGTGTCTATATATATATATATATATGTAACCAAAGAAAAATGGGCACTCACGGGTCTTTGTAGTAAAGTGCATTAAACACTAGTTTATTTCAATCGAGCATCAGAATGGGGAAGAAAAGTGGATTTAAGTGACTTTGAACGTGGCATGGTTGTTGGTGCCAGAGGGGCTGGTCTGAGTATTTCAGAAACCACTGATCTACTGGGATTTTCACGCACAAGCATATCTAGGGTTTAGAGAGAATGGTCCCAAAAAGGGAAAATATCCAGTGAGCGGCAGTTGTGTGGACGAAAATGCCTTGTTGGTGTCAGAGGGGAATGGGCAGACTGGTTCGAGATGACAGAAAGATAACAGTAACTCAAATAACCACTCATTACAACCAACGTATGCAGAATACCATCTCTGAACGCACAACATGTCGAACCTTGAAGCAGATGGGCTACAGCAGCAGAAGACCACGCCGGGTGCCACTCCTGTCAGCTAAGAACAGAAAACTGTGGCTACAATTCGCACAGGCTGAGCAAAATTGGACAATGGAAGACTAGAACAACGTTGCCTGGTCTGATGAGTCTCGATTCCAGCTGGATATTAAGATAGCAAGGGTCAGACTTTGACGTAAACAACATGAAAGCATGGATCCCTCCACTCTTGTATCAACGGTTCAGGCTGGTGGTGTAATGGTGTGGGGGACGTTTTCTTGACACACTTTGGGGCCCTTAGTACCAATTGGCCATTGTTTTAACGTGACAGCCTACCTGAGTATTGTTGCTGACCATGTCCATTCCTTTATGACCACAGTGTACTCTGATGGCTACTGCCATCAGGATAATGCACCATGTCACAAAGCTCACATCATCTCAAACTGGTTTCTTGAACACAACAATGAGTTTGCTGTACTCCAATGGCCTCCACAGTCACCAGATCTGTAACATACAGTAAGCATCTCTCTCCCTTTAAGTGAAGAGCACTCTGGACAGGAAACAGGAAGTGGGGGATTGGCTGGCTGGGAGCTGGGACATGGAAGGAGGAATATGGTGATGTTAAGAAACAAAATAAAGAAAGTTGCTGTTAAAAGTCATCTCTGAGTGTCTGCAGTTTATGACAATATTACAAGATCTAAATCCAAAAGAGCACCTTTGGGATGTGGTGGAAAGGGAGATTCGCATCATTGATGTGCAGCTGACAAGTCTGCAGCAACTGCGTGTTGCCATCATGTCCATATGGACCAAAATCTCTGAGGAATGTTTCCAGCACCTTGTGAAAAGTATGCCATGATGGATGAAGGCAAAAGGGGGTCCGGCCTGGTACTAGCAAGGTCTACCTAATAAAGTGGCCAGTGAGTGTATGTATATATATATATGTAAAATCATAATCATGTCCTTTGACAAATTGTTTTTGCATATTTGTGTTTACATTATACTCAGATTCTACTTTATTAAGCTTAAATATGCCCTAAAACTTCACTCAAACCTGCAGTTGTCTTTCTAGTGGGGGAAATTGGAAAGATACAAACTAGTAGGGATATACTGAGCCTATGAAGTTCACAATCAATAGAAGCAGTACGTTGTGTCTCTATTTACATCTACAGAAAGCTGAGACAATAGTCACTAAAAGCACAATTTAAAGAAATGCACCTTCTCTTGGGGTATGACAAACAGGGTCAGTGTTTGACTCACTAACAAATATACTTGTTTGACTCACTAACAAAAATATTTGTCTCACTAACAAATATACTAATTCTGACACACCAACATATCCCAGCAGACATACATACACTAACATATCTGAGGACACACACATTAACATACCCAGACACACAAATATGCACGCTAACAGACACATGCTAACATACCTAGACACACAGCAACAGACATAGACAAAGATATACTGTACCATGAGATCCAGTATATTATGTTTTTATGCTCACGTAGCGTATGGGTGGGAATATCCAGCTGTTGCCCACAAACTGCAGCACCTGATCTGCCACTCATGGGGTGGCAACTTTGGTGTAAAAAATTAGGACTGCTTTCAATGAACACAATATTCCAAATCAGAAGTTAGGCATCACCAGAGGTGACATAATAGTAGGCTGTAAAGAAATCTGTCAAAACGTTTAATTCATTATTAACATTTATAAAGTGACCTTCAATTATCCCCATAGTTAGAAGAAATATGCTAAATGAGGTTACACATTAACTAAAGTCCCAATACAAATAAGTCCCAAATTACATTGAAATTAATTGCATGTTACCACTAACTTCATTGAAATCAATAAAATTAATTAATTATTAATTGATCCCTGTAGCGTAGATGGAAGTAGCAGCATAGCCTAGCCTCGAACGGGGGTTAATGACTCTGGCCCAAGAATAATTAATAGTTTTCCTAATGTCACAAATTTAAATAATGTTTTACTTCAAGGGTTTGTTGTAGACAGTTTATTGTACCACAGAGAATATTGCACCTGGCAGCTCAAAAATTAAGATAATGAACCCAAGCCTGTGTCATTAATACAACTAATATTGACTAAAATATCACCTGCTGACCTCTGAATCAAAAAACATTCTGTGATGATATACTGTTTTAGAGACACCCCTGTCACGCATGTCCAGCACCAACCAGAGCCGCAGTTTAATGAGCCTTGGGGTTCAGAATGTTTCATGATATGTTTTAAATCTGTCAATTTATGAGCATTCTGCAAGTAAAAAAAAAAGAAGATATCTGTATCAGATCACAACCTAGTACAGCAACAGAAGGAGCAGCATTAATACTATGTGAATCATGATTGAACCAGAGCATAGAGGGACTGTTTCAGCAGGTATTGAGGAAAATAAATGCGCTCCAAAAATAAATAAAATTTTAATTAAAGGTTCTGTTCCACTTAGTGGACCTTTTAAAATACCCCAAGATGAGTGCTGCATCATGTACAGAGAAGTCACAGAAACGTGTTTAAATGTTTATTGAAATAATAGAGTTGCCTAGAATCAGAGTCCTGTCATTCCTCCAAAGTCCATCTCTTTGTTTTGCATCACAGCAGTCTGACTGCATACAGCAACTTCCACCTGCCATTTCATGCTTGTGCAAATAAAACAGCAAAGCTCTACATACCCTAATATAATGTGACGGGACTGAGTTATAATGTGAGATAGGTGTAACAGGAGTCATAGGTGTGATTGAGTGAGGTGTTTTGTGCGATTTATGTGATGGGAGTGATGTGTGACGGGTGTGGTGTGCCTTCTGGTATACAGTAGGTGTGAGGGAGTGAGGTGTTTTGTGTGAGAGGTGTGATTGGAGTGATGTGTGTTAGGTGTGAGGGAGTGAGGTGTTTTGTGTGACAGGTCTCTTTAAACTAGAAGACCTTGAAAAATGAATACGTTTATGCCACAGAAGCACATAATGATATCAAATATCTAGGAAGCTTGAGAAAAAAAGTCTATGGGGAAACAGCACATTTAAACAATTCAATTTACAAATACGTTTTCTGCTGTTATACATATTATCGTAACTTTTTAGGAAACAGAGAGATTTGGGTCTCAAAGAGGGAGATCTGGGAGATGTGAAGTGATGACTTGATGTTGGTTTGCTCTTCATAGAAATAGCTGTACTATTACTACTGTAAAAGACCAGGCAAGGCCAAGGAAAATGATCAGTAACTTGTTGAGAGATTATATAAGGCATATTTTCAGTATGATATTAAAATGTTAGAGGTTGTCCCAGTTAAATGCCTGTAACAATCTGTTCGGATGATACATGTTTTATAGTACATAGGCACAGTGTGACATTAGTGGTATGCTGCAATTTCAAAAGGACATCGGCAGAGAAAAAATAAATATAAATGCAGTTGAACTTGCATGCCATGCATAATGTTTTCACTGTAGCTTGATACTCTGTGACAAATAAGAATTTTTACAGTGCTAGCAATGTTACTTTTAGTTCAAATAGCAACATACTATTTGTCAGCAGAGAAGAGTTATTATCTATCTAGTCTTACCATGTTTTCTGTCTGCTGTAAAACGTCAAACCTTCCTTGTGATGTAAAACTTACATTGTATCTAAACAGATACACAATGCAGCGTTATGAGGTCACCAAGAAAGGAAAGATTTTGTGCTTCGTTTGTAGGTGTTAGTAAAATAATATTGCCGTCACAGGCCTGATTTATGTGGTATGTCTCCAGAGCAAAAATTACCTTGATGACTATGATATTGGTGCACTAATAGAACAGAGGAGTGAAGTAGCACCACCCTCAACCATGTATGCTTCACCCATTTTATCATAACCTAGAGGCACCGGAAATTACCATATTTGCTCGGGGTCGTCTTATAATCAGACCTCAACTAGGTCTGACTATCAGACTAAGATCCAGATCCTCCGCAGCGATGCAGGGGACCTGGATCCTCCTGAGTCCCTGGTGCGTAGTCCGGGCAGCGTGTAGAGCTCTACACGATTCGCGTAGACAACTTCAGCTGCAACCGGGAGGAGGTGCGGTTGGCGGCGGGGGTTGTCTGCGTCCATCGCACAGACCTTCCCCGGCTGTCAGAGATCAGAGTTCCCCGTAAGTTTGGAAAAGGGAGGGGGCGGGAGTGTTAAATGGGGGGCATAAGGCATTTCTGGAGGCAGAGTGCTCTGTGAAATGCCTTTTAACCCCCTTAATGCCACTCTGCCTCCAGAAATGCCTTATACCTCCCTATATGCCACTCTGCCCCATAATATGCCTTTTAACCCCCTAAATGCCAGAGTGGCATATAGGGGGTCAAAAGGCATATCATGGGGCACAGTGGCATATAGGGGCTATAAGGCATTTCTGGGGCAAAGTGGCAAGCCAGGGGGAAGGTGTGCATAACTGGGGGTGCAGGTTGGAAAAAAATAAATAAAATAAAAGCAAAATATTTTTCTCAATCATAGCTTTTATTAAAAAAAAAAATGTTCACATAGTTTATATGAATTAATATTTACTAGTAAAACTTTTTTCCTATAGGGTCGTCATATTCAGGCTTTTTTTTTTTTCCATAAATTAATATTCAGATTTTGGGGGGTCGTCTTATAATCAAGCAAATACGGTACTCTTTTCAATGGACTCCACTCCAAAACTGCTGCTGCTTCACAAAACTGACAGTTGGATGTGGTGTAGACCTTACCGCATATGTTTTCTGTTACTTTGTCCACTTGCGGTCCTGCACTGAATTCTTGCTAAGCATTCTGAGGACATTCCAGGTACCTAAATATAATCACGCTTCGGTTATTTCCTCCAAAGACAACATTATAAAGTTTACATGTAAACAGATTATAACCATTATATTGGCATTCACCACGGGCCTGGAGTGGACCAGGTGGTTGCTCAGTCAAGGACCAATGGTCTGACCCTGGAAGGGCCCCAGACCTAGACATTACCGGGCAATATTTTTTTTCAAAATAGAGGGCCAACAGCATATTGTTCTCAAGGGCCCCTGATGGTGTAGGTCCAACCCTCCAAGAGGTTAAGCACTTTGTTGTGAGACGAGGTGATAAAAGTTCAGGAGAGACAACTTAGGCTGAACAAAGTGAACAGTCAGGAGGTTATTTGGCAAAAGGGAGCAGATAAATGGGTGGCACGCTGTTAATGGTTCTTCAGGCTAGGTCCCGTAGCTTGAAATGTGAAGGGTATGTAGAGCCAGCAAAGGGACTGGCATTTGAAAGCAGCAGATGAAGAATGATGGGTTAGGTAGGTGATTCTAGTTGAGTGTTATTACACAGCTGAAGGCTAATTAACCCCTTTGTGACAAAGGCTGATTTTATTTTTTGTACCCTTCGTGACAAAGGCTGTTTTCACATTTCTGCGCTGCTCATGTTTAGCTGTAATTTTCTTCTTTCTCGTTTATTGAACCCACACAAGTTATATTTTTTTTTCAGGACAAGAAGGCCTTCTTCTTTAGATGTCATTTTTTTGATTGTATCATATCATTTACCATTGAAAAATATAAAATATAAGAAAACATGTAGAAAAAAATTACTTTTTCTGACTTTTACTTGAAAAATCTTTTTTAAAAGCTATAAAAGCTAATGAAAAAAACTGCTACATATATTTAACTGTTTGTCGTGAGTTTATAAATACCCAATGTTTTTTATGTTTTTCTGCTTTTTTCTGCACGTTATGCGACAATAAGTAGGGTTTTGCTATTTCAAAACCATTTTTCCAAATCTGGTAATTCTTCCCCCCATGTGCCATTTCAGGTATCTTTGAAGCCGGCCAATACAATTTACCCCATCAAATCATACATTTTTGAAGACTAGACACCCCAGTGTATTTCAAATGTTAATATTTTAACTCTTTCCATGCACTAATTCTATCGCCATTCTTTGTCAAACTTTGCAGTGGTTATTGTTTTGCAGGTTTTTTTCATGTATGAATTTATAGCTCCTGGTATATAGCACTGTCACACAACACCCAAACATGTGTTTAGCAACATCCCCTGAGTACAGTGATACCCCCCATGCATGAGTTTGCCTGGCTGTTTTGGGGCAAAAGGGCCACATTTGAGGCATGCACATTTTTCAATGTTGAACTTTATTTGGTGATCCTGTGCCCATGCCCTATTTGGTACATCTTTGAGCCTGGCCAATTCAGTGTGCCAAATAAAACCATATATTTTTTTTGAAAACTAGACTAGGGTATTTCAAATGCTGGTACTTTAACTCTTTTCATGCACTAACTCACCAGCCTTTGTAAAAATTAGCAATAGTATTTTTTGTGTGAATTTTCCCACACACATTGTACTTTAGGTATGAATTTACAGCTCCTTGTCACACAACACCGCAATATGTGTTCAGCAACCGCTCCTGAGTACAGTGATACCACCCTTGCATGGGTTTGTTGGTTGTTTGGGGATGTGTGCATTTTTCAAGTTGGAAATTAGACATATGGCCTTCCTTTCCCCGATGTTAATTAAGACATCGCTTTTTTCTTTTTCATTTATTTTACTTATCACATAGTGATTAGAAAGCTGGGCTCCATTGACTTGCATGGTTGAATGCAGTACCTGTATTAAACCTGCAAGTGCAGCCAGATTCTCAGGAGGGTTTGGAGAGACCCTCCTGAGAACTCTTTTCAACTCCATTATTTTACGAAAGGACCCGCCACCATCTTGGGAGTGGCAAAATCATTTGCAGTGGCGGTTGTGACTGCAATCCATCCCACTGATGTCAGGGGGGACCTCGCGCTGACATCACAGGGAACTCCCTCCGATGTCACGGGACCGCCCGCTGACGCCAATGGGCAGTCTTCGCCGTGTCCCGCAAAGAAAGGCTCCGGGTAGCCAGAGGCCAGAAGTTCCCAGGTATGCCACTATTCGGAGTGGTCACGGCGCGCCCTGGGGTGGAAGTTCAGTGTTGCTGAATGCCTCGTGATCGACACCATTTAAAACAGGCGTCCGCAGCCATACAGTGTATGGCAGATGTTGGCGCTGTGGGGAGGGGCCAGGCATGGCCCCTGATGCCAATCTCTGTGTTGCTGAATGCCTCGACATCGAGCCATTACAGCAACATCATTTGGGCGCAGAAAGCGAACGTATATCGCTTTCTGCACCCGTTGAAAGCCATGACGGTCCTGGCACGTCAATTGTCACTAACTGGAAGTTAGTGCATGATGTGCCATGTACCGGCAATTGTCATTAAGGGGTTAACAGCCTGTCAGGGTTACTCACCTGTCTGGTAACTTCTCCTTAGTTACCATGGCTACTCTCCTTTGGACCAGTTCATTATCCAGCCCACAGCCAACCCCTTCTGGCTATTTAACCCCTTCGCGACCTTTGCCGGTTCAGGACCGTCATGACATGAAGGTCGCTAAATGACCTTTGACGGTCCTGAACCATCATAAAATAAAATAAGCTTAGAAAGTGATCAACGATCACTTTCTTCGCTTAAACGGCGTTACTGTAATGCCTCGATGTCGAGGCATTCAGTAACGCCGAGATCGGCATCGGGGGCCATGTCTGGCCCCTCCCCGGGGCGTCAACAGCCGCCATACATTGTATGGCGGCGGACGCCCGTTTTAAAAGCGTTTAGGAGGCGATCGACGATCGCCTCCTAAACTTAAATGGTGTCGCTGGAATGCCTCAATCAGGAGGCATCCAGCGACACCAAACACTTACCTCTGGGTGGGCTGTGACCGCTCCGGAGAGCGGTCACAGCCGCCGCTGCCGGTGATCTTCGCCATCAAGCAAGATGGCGGCGGTACGGGAAAATAAACAATAAAGATGATAGAGTTAGCTAGACGGTCTCCAGACCCTCTAGAGAACTCTGGCTCCACTTGCAGGTTGAATACAGGTACTGCATTCAACCATGCAAGTCAATGGAGCCCAGCTTTCTAATCACTATGTGATTAGTAAAATATAAAAAAAAAAATAAAAAAAAAAAAAATGGAAAAAAAATAAAAAAAATGTGCTAACATTTAAAAATAATTATGCAGTGATGTCACTAGATGAACCATCCAGTACATTGCATTAAAAAAAAGTATTAAAAAGATAAAATAAAATAAAAAAATAAAGTTTATTATTTTGAGCAAGTGCTAAAATTTCTCAAAAATCTCAACAAAGAGTTAAAATAAAAGCACTTCAAATACCCAAGGGGTGTCTAATATATAAAAAAAATGGCTGATGGGGTAAATTGGAGTGGCCTAGCTCAAAGATAGGGCATAGGTACAGACTGACCAAAATGGAGAAAAAAAGCGCACTTCCCAAATGTGGCATTTTAAATCTGAAACAACCCGACAAACCCATGCATGTCGGGTATCACTGCACTCAGGAGATGTTCCTGAACACACATTGGGGTGTTGTTTGACAGTGGCATATACCAGAACCTGTATATCTATAACTAAAGTACAATTTGTGTGGAAAAAAAATAAGTTTTGCAAAGTGTAGTTCTATAATTGGTGCATGGAAAGGGTTAAAATAACAGCATTTGGAATACCCTGGGGTGTCTAGTTTTCAAAAATATATGGTTTGAATGGGTTAAATTGAGTTAACCGGCTTCAAAGATATTCCAAAGAGGAGATGGAGGCAGAATGACCAAATGACCACCTGGATTACGCATGCCCCAAAAGTAGCCTTTTACCAGCCAAACAATCTGACAAACCCATGCATGTGGGGTATCGCTGTACTCAGGAGATGTTCCTGAACACATATTGGGGGGTTGTTTGACAGTGACATATACCAGAACCTGTATATCTATAACTAAAGTACAATTTGTGTGAAAAAAAAATAAAAAATAAATACTATTACAAAGTTTGACAAAGTGTAGTTCTATAATTGGTGCATGGAAAGGGTTAAAATAACAGCATTTGGAATACCCTGGGGTGTCTAGTTTTCAAAAATATATGGTTTAAATGGGTTAAATTGAGTTAACCCGCTTCAAAGATATTCCAAAGAGGAGATGGAGGCAGAATGACCAGATTTGTTAAAAAAGATTTGGAAATCATAAAACGCTGCTTGTACTTATTGCCCTATAACTTACAAAAAACAGCAAAAAAACATAAAAACATTGGGTATCTCTAAACTCAGGACAAGTAGTAGAATCTATTTAGCTAGTTTTTTTACTTGCTTTTTTAGGTGAGTAAAAGATTTTTCAAATAAAAGTCATAAAATGTGTTTTTTTCAATTTTTCACCATGTTTTTTTTATTTTTTTTATAGTAAATAAGATGATACGATCAAAATAATGGTATCCGAAGAAAGCCCATCTTGTCCTGAAAAAAACAATATATAACTTATGTGGGTTCACTAAATGGGTGAGGAGAAAATTACAGCTGAACACAAGCACCACAAAAGTGTCAAAACAGCTGCGGTCCCACAGGGTACAAAACGAAAAATGAGCCTGGTCCTTAAGGGGTTAAAAAGCCAAGGTTCATTTACTCCTTGCCCTCATGTTGTTTCTGGCTTCAAGTACATAATCCTGTCTTCCTGATTTCCCGCGCATGACTCCTGACTCCTGGCTTGTTCCTGACATCGCTGATTTCCATATTCCTGACCCTGGTTGTCTGAATTCCCATCTCGGTTCCTGACCTGGCTTGTAAATAATTACCATTAATAAAGTGTTATAGATATTGAGCATTAGGAAGTAGAATGCCATCCAGAAAGAGGACAAGACGATGTATCTAGATTGGGGTGTCATCTACAAAAAACCCACATGTATTTATCTCTTTCACTGTCCTTTAGCTACTTGGGTTGCAAAAGATGTGTTTGACCGAACACACAACATTGCATTATGAGCGCCTGTCTTACAGAGTGAGCCGGAGTGGGTCTCAGTGGGTCGGTTCTCATTGGGCCAGGCCTTTTTTAAGAAGTAGGACTGGCCCCAGGTCAGCCCATCCCAAATAAACCGTATTGAAGCTAGAACTTGCAAGGAATTAATTCTGAGAAAGGCTTTTCACTTTCAACAGTACTAAGAATGGTATTTCTCATTATGGATTTAATAATAATAATATGTACTTCATTTAGCGAGAACTTGCAGACTGATAGGTACTGTCTAAAAAGGTTACATGTAAGCAACACAGAGTTTATTTTGCCAGCTATAGCTGTTAACTGTAGATTAAACAATATTAATATAAAAGCCCATAACAATCTTTATATTTTGAGTTTATTATTTGCCAGTTACTTACTGTTTTCTTCAGTTACTGTGCTTCATGTTTTAGGTTACCGAATTACAAATAATATTTTCCAGTTAAAAAATGTTCAATGATGGAACACAACTAGACTGTGAAAAATAAAGAATAAAAGGAAAAAAGCCAATTTTCGGTAGAAAGGTCACTGGGTTTCAGTACAGACCTTGTAACAATGACTTGACATTTTACTGGTATCACATTTTCACTTCATAATGAAATGTTAAATACGCGCACATATCTCATTCACCCTTTGATTTGAATTAAAACGAGAAATTTTGTACTGTTCTACACAAACTTTGAAATAATCCAATGAGACAACATAATTATGCCTCAATTTCTCAGCATGCACATATAATATGGTTGTTGAACTATACAATTACAAGCAGAGAAATGTCTTGAAAGTTCTGTTATTTTTATTCTAAAATTAAAGCTAGCAACACGCAAATGTCTCAAACACAAAAACTTTTATGGCGTAGAGCTTCCTACTGTAAAGAAGGCTTAATGATATAGCTTTTATATGACAAGTTATGCGTTTTTGGAAGTATTTGGGTTTAGAGGGATTTTCCAGAAGTGCTCACAAAGAGACTGAGTAACATTAGCAGATAGCGATGGCACTTTCTGTCCCATTGAGCATGTAAAGCAATGTGCTCCCCTGCCCCCACTGTAACTAACACACAAACGCACACAATTACTGTCCATCAGTAGCGGTTACCGCTCATCAGGGGTGGGCTAGCATGGCATAGGGAGGCTGTAATCATACTCCTATCATGCCCAGGTTCCAGCATGTACAGGCTGCCTGGACATGATAGGAGTGTGATTGCTGTTAGCAATATAATTAGTTATATAATATTGTTGTTGATTTTTTTGGCCAATTTTGGTGTGTTAACCACACTTTTATTAAAAGTATATAATATTCTTGTTGATTTTTTTGACCAATTTTGGTGTGTTAACCACACTTTTATTAAAAGTAAGTAACACACCAAAATTGGACAGAAAAATTAAATTATATAACAATATTAATATATATAATTGTTAACAACACTCACACCCCTATCATGCCCAGGCAACCAGTACATGCTAGAACCAACCTGGACATTATAGGACTGTGATTGCGGTTATTATATATATATATATATATATATATATATATATATATATATATAGATATATAGATATCTATATATATATATATATAATTGAAATTTTTTGTCCAATTTTTTTTTTTTTTTTTTTTTAAGGTCAATACGGTCAATATTTATATATAAATGACTCCTGAAAAAAGCTCAAGCTTTTACTTGACCATGGTTATTAGCGACCGGCTTCATGTCTTTGGGCTAGGAGACATTAGTAGATCGCAAAGGCTCAATGTGAGATCCTTAGTGGCAACCAAATATGACTGAAATACTAAAATACTGAAACATTGTTGAAACTGTGGCTCATATGCTTTCCTCCTTGAATAAGACTTCATACTTTATCACTGCATAAACTATACATGTATTTTGTGGAATAATCAATGTTTTTACTCTTCTTATTTTGCTGCTCGTGTGTGTATATGAAGCTGAATTTGTATGTAGGCAATTTGTCAAGGGTTAATGCAGAGAGCAATATTCAGCTAATTATTTATTTAAATGAAAAGCTGATGAAAGTGCTCCACACTGTCATCTACTGTAAACATGTGCGTCAAATCTAAAAAACCTTGAGGGTCTTCCTTATTAAATTAATTTAAAAAAAAATATTTTGTGAACAACATCTTAAATATAAGTTTTTGTGGAGAATACACACACACATATATATATATATATATATATATATATATATATACAAAGATAATGTTTTTTTTAATTATTTTTTGTTATTGTTATTGTTGTTATTGTTATTATTGTTATTACTACTACTACTGCTACATAAAATACTACCAGATTCATTTTTCCAGCTATGACATCTACAAATTACATATCCAAGCATTACAAGCTAATTTTCCTTGTAGTCTCATGATCCCTTAGTGAAAACTGCATTAGAATTTTACTCTCATGCCAAGTAGGAAGTTGTTTGATCTTTGCTTGCATTGTATGTGTATAAGCATTTAGTTGCGCAGACTATTCATAACTATGCCCTTTTCTTTTTCTTTCCTTCTTTATTTGTTCCTCTTCCCCTCTCTGCCTTCCCTCTTCTCTTTCTATTTCTGCTGTCTACTTGTATGGATAAAACACCATCTGGTAGCAAGAGAACACCATGAAGCAGCCCCTCTATCACTGTCAGAACAGGGCCTGTGTTTACTCAGAAGAGCAAATATAATGCATCTATTATGTCAAGTAAGCACCTTACTCCATAACTAGTTATGAAGAGAGACTAAAAAAGTTAAAATGATATACAATATAATGAGCTCTTCAGTGACCTGTTCATTAACAGAAATGTACAAAGAACAAGAGGTCACCCTCTGAGACTGGAAGAGCAGAGATTTCATAGACGACAAAGGAAGAGATTCTTTACAGTAAGGACAGTAAAGGTATGGAATTCACTGCCAAGGGAGGTGGTATTATCAAATACATTAGGTACTGTCAAAACGGGACTGGATATTTTTTTAGAATTAATATTTTAGAGTTTCTTGATCCAAGGAGAAATCTGATTGCCTCTTGGAGTCCAGAACGATTTTTTCCCCTGATGGCAGAATTTGAAGTAGCTTAATTAGGGTTTTTTGCCTTCTTTTGGATCAAGAATAGGAAGGTTAGATACAAGGGTTGAACTTGATGGACTTAGGTTGTTTTTCAACCTTATATACTATGTAACAGTATAATAAAATAAAATAAAATGTTTTAGAGTTGTTCCTTAAGTGTTAGAGCAAATTAGAGTTTTTAGCTATACCTTTAATGCTGAGTTTTTATGTGAATTCCATGTGATCTATACCTGCAAAGCTGGGTTTTTGTGTTATTCTGTTGATCTATATCTGCTATGCTATGTTTCCATAAATTAGTTATCTATACCTGCAAATACAGGGTTTTGTATGTCTTATTGAGTTGATCAATACCTGCAGTGGTATTTCCATGTGTTGTTTATTTGATCTATTCCTTCAGTGCTGAGTTTACATGTGATTTCCAGTTGATCTATACCTGCAGTGCTGGGTTTGTGTGTTCTATTGATCTATACCTGCTATGCTATGTTTCCATACATTATTATTGTATACCTGCAATGTCTTATTCAGTTGGTTTATACATGCATATGCTGTTTCCATGTGTTGTTTATTTGATCTATACCTGAACTACAGGGAGTGAGTAAAAGAGAGATGTGGCTTAAAGGCAGTGGCGGATCTACCGGGGTCGCAGGGGTCGCGACTGCGACCGGGCCCCGGCGATAGGGGGGCCCAAGCCAAGGGGCCGCCCGAAATCTTTTTTACGTTTTTTTTTTTTTTTTAAATAAGGCAGGGGCGTCCAACATGCGGCCCGCGGGCCAAATGCGGCCCGCGAGACCTTGAGGTGCGGCCCGCGTAAGATCGGCAGCCAGGGCAACCGATCTTACACGAGCCGCACCTCAAGCCCTGCTACTTACTTGTGGGAGGGTCTTCTGGACAGCACAGAGGAAGCGGAGTTCACGTGACTTCCTACTTCCTCTGTGCTTTAGCAGAGAAGGCAGAGAAGGCAGAGGGAGGCCGCGCCCCCTGCTGAAGTCTGTGAGCGGCATCGAGGGAGCTGCAGTACAGGTAAGGGGGTGGGGAGGGTGTTTGAATGAGTGTGTGTGATTGAGGGAATGAATCTGTGAATTAATGATTATATGAATAAATGAGTGTGTGTGTGTGTGTGTGTGTGATAGCATGGATGTGTAAGTGCTGGAACCTAGGCATGATGGGACTGTGATTGCTGTTAGCAATCACACTCCTATCATGCCAAGTCAGCCAGTACATGCTGAAACCTGGCCAGCTGCCCCCATTGTGTAGTGATAATGCCAGCAGTATGGGGTCTGCACTTACAGCCACCCTGTACCAGCATGTACTGGCTGACTTGGCATGATAGGAGTGTGATTGCTAACAGCAATCACAGTCCCATCATGCCTAGGTTCCAGCATTTACTGGATGGATGTGTAAGTGCTGGAACCTAGTCATGATGGGACTGTGACTACTGTTAGCAATCACACTCCTATCATGCCAAGTCAGCCAATACATGCTGAAACCTAGCTAGCTGCCCCCCTTGTGTAGTGATGCTGCCAGCAGTATGGGGTCTGCACATCACTTACAGCCACCCTGTACCAGCATGTACTGGCTGACTTGGCATGATAGGAGTGTGATTGCTAACAGCAATCACAGCGAGCACAGTCCCATCATGCCTAGGTACCAGCATTTACTGGTTGCCTAGGCTAACAGCAATCACACTCCTATCATGCCAAGTCATATTGCTAATTTTGTCCAATTGCGTGTTACCTACTTTTATTAAACATGTGCGTTTTTATTATTATTTTTAAAGGTGGGGGTCATTTTCGGTTTTGGTTAAGTGAACCCTGAATGTTTTGGTCCAGAATTTTCATTTTAGTTCATCCCTAGAATAAATCTAGGGAATCCTGAATTTGTAGTCGCAAACCTTTCAAGGCCCAGAAATCAGTGAGAGGAAGAGTAAAGGTTTTGTGTCATTTTACTTTATTTTAATCTGCATATTTTATTAAAGGCCATATTTTTTGTCACAGTGAAAAATGAGTGCGGCCCGCGCACGTATACAATTCTGATGAAGTGGCCCACTGCAGAAAAAACACCCCTGGATTATGCCCTTTGTACATGCGCCCCTTTTTCTTTGATTATGATTCAATATGTAAATTGAATTTGTTGAATTAGTTGAAAAAAAATTGTTGGGTAAAAATCATGTTTTTTTTGGGGGGGTGAGGGGGTGAGGGGGTGGGGGGGCCCTTAACAGATTCTCGCACCCGGGCCCTGAGGCGTCTAGTTACGCCCCTGCTTAAAGGGAACAAAGAGACTCTAGGGATGATTAAGGGGAGAGGACCTCTCAATGTCACGGTAGGGTCAGAAAGAGGGAAGACTGCACTGACTCTCACAGTCTTCCCCTAATCTGCAGTCTGTGTGGCAAATATTGTTTTTGGTGCGGGAGCGGAGGGAGTGATTGCATGCTAGTGAGTGTGGAGCACGGCCCAAGGAAATGCTTTCTATTCATTTTTTTCAATATAATATATATTGGCAAAAGAGTCCAATATTTGTATATTGGCAGCTAAGATATATATATATAATTATTATACTTTATTTATAAAGCGACAACAGATTCTGCAGCGCTGTACAAGATGAAACTTTTACAGATAACTACAAGTACAATACAGCAATTGACATACAGATACAAGAGTAATGAAGGGCCCTGTTCCTGCAGGAACTTACAATCTAGGTGGATAAGGGGTGAGAAACATGAGGTGAGGACTGCGTGGTCGTGAATTACGTTAATGTAGGGGGAGATAAGGGTTGTAAGAGGGTGAAAGAGAAGTTTTGATGTTTATGTCAGTGATAGGCTTCCCTGAAGAAAAATGTTTATAGGGAGTGTTTGAAGGAGGGTAGAGTTGGCAAGAGTCGGACAGCACGGGGAAGGGAGTTCCAGAGGGTTGGTGCTGCGCGAGAGAAGTCCTGTAGGCGGGCGTGGGAGGAGGTGATGAGTGAAGATGTAAGGAGCAGGTCATTGTTGGATCTTAGAGGGGGTGCTGGAGTATATTTGCTGATGAGGGAGGATAGGTAGAGAGGGGCGATGTTAGTGAGAGCTTTGTAGGATAGAGTTAGTATTTTGAATTTAATTCTGGTATGGATGGGGAGCCAGTGGAGGGACTCGCAGAGAGGTACGGCAGATAGAGGTGAGAGTTGAGATAGATTAGTCTGGCAGAGGCATTGAGGACAGACTGGAGAGGGGGATACTCGGGAGAGAGGGAGGCCGGTAAGTAGGTTGTTGCAGTAGTCTAGACGGGAGATTACGAGGGAGTGGATTAGTTGTTTTGCGGTGCTGGCAGTCAGGAATGGACAAATTTTGGAAATGTTGCGTAGTTGGTTGTGGCAGGATTTTGATGTGAGGGATAAAAGCTAGGTTTCAGTCTAGGGTCATTCTGAGGCAGCGGACTTGTGGTGAAGAAGAGATAGTGGTACCGTCGACAGTAATAGAAAGGTCAGAAAGGGGAATAGAGTTAGAGGGAGGGATTAGAAGGAGCTCATATTTATCTTGAGGTGGTGCAATATCTCCATATTACCTAAAGTTAAACTGATGAATAAATGCTGCTTTTTTTCTTATTAAAGCACATTATGAGATCATAGTGTAGCTCAAAGCAGTTGATATCACTATTACTATTCCGCCACTGTGAATGGTACCCACAAAAGTAATCAATGCAACAAAAATAGAGACCACATTAATAAAGAATATGTCCTGAAAATGTGTTGTATTCTCCCAATTTGCCTGTCTTTGCCGCATTGCCTGGTCTCCTTTTTTTGAGTTTATAAATTAAACTGTGTTACATGGTAAGGTTAAAAAAATAGATTTTTATATGGTTTAACCTTTCCAAGATGTCCCTAGTTGCAATGGTCCATGTTAAGGAAAACATTTGTAAGCACATGGCATTTGCTTGACCCCATGAAAAGTCTGAATGAACCAAAGATAATCAACTTTTTAGTTACTATGTGAACCCCTGAATACCTTTTTTTTGCCAAAAATAATCAATGATTGTGGTGACCACCTTCATTAGGTAGTGCATTCCAAAGCTTAAGGCCATGCTATAAAGAACATCCTTGTTCCCTTACATTGCTGCAGTACCAGCACAAAAAACAGGAAAGGTAGAAAGGTAATATAACCTGCCATTTCTCAACCTGATAAGAAAAATATTTAATAACCCCAGGCCAAAGATGGAGATGCAGAAATACTTTTGCATGAAACGCCAACCTCGAGGTCTGGTTTAACATTCAGATGCCCTGGGTCAACTACAGTAAAGAAGCCTAGATTTAAACTCTCACATATCCTTATACATTTGATGCCTTACTGATGATCCAAACCAGATGATAATGAGATAATGTACTTTGTTGAATCTACCCATTAGATTATCTGAATATTCTTATACAAGATGATTGCAATGCTGTATGCATGTTGTTTTAACACTTTTTTATTTATACATTTTTCTATTTATAAATTTAGCCATAATTGTTTCAACTGGAAAATTATGCAATAAAGAAACAATCTTAACAAAAAAAAGAGAGCTCTACAGCAATGAACATTTTTAGTAATGTAAACAGCAGAGGATGTTCCTAGATTACCATTTGAACAGGGGCGTAACTAGATGCCTCAGGGCCCGGGTGCGAGAATCTGTTAAGGGCCCCCCCACCCCCTCACCCCCCCCCAAAAAACATGATTTTTACCCAACAATTTTTTTTCAACTAATTCAACAAATTCAATTTACATATTGAATCATAATCAAAGAAAAAGGGGCGCATGTACAAAGGGCATAATCCAGGGGTGTCCAAGTTTTTTCTGCAGTGGGCCACTTCATCAGAATTGTATACGTGCGCAGGCCGCACTCATTTTTCACTGTGACAAAAAATATGGCCTTTAATAAAATATGCAGATTAAAATAAAGTAAAATGACACAAAACCTTTACTCTTCCTCTCACTGATTTCTGGGCCTTGAAAGTTTTGCGACTACAAATTCAGGATTCCCTAGATTTATTCTAGGGATGAACTAAAATGAAAATTCTGGACCAAAACATTCAGGGTTCACTTAGCCAAAACCGAAAATGACCCCCACCTTTAAAAATACTAATAAAAACTCACATGTTTAATAAAAGTAGGTAACACGCAATTGGACAAAATTAGCAATATGACTTGGCATGATAGGAGTGTGATTGCTGTTAGCCTAGGCAACCAGTAAATGCTGGTACCTAGGCATGATGGGACTGTGCTCGCTGTGATTGCTGTTAGCAATCACACTCCTATCATGCCAAGTCAGCCAGTACATGCTGGTACAGGGTGGCTGTAAGTGATGTGCAGACCCCATACTGCTGGCAGCATCACTACACAAGGGGGGCAGCTAGCTAGGTTTCAGCATGTACTGGCTGACTTGGCATGATAGGAGTGTGATTGCTAACAGTAGTCACAGTCCCATCATGCCTAGGTTCCAGCACTTACACATCCATCCAGTAAATGCTGGAACCTAGGCATGATGGGACTGTGATTGCTGTTAGCAATCACACTCCTATCATGCCAAGTCAGCCAGTACATGCTGGTACAGGGTGGCTGTAAGTGCAGACCCCATACTGCTGGCATTATCACTATACAAGGGGGGCAGCTGGCCAGGTTTCAGCATGTACTGGCTGACTTGGCATGATAGGAGTGTGATTGCTAACAGCAATCACAGTCCCATCATGCCTAGGTTCCAGCACTTACACATCCATGCTATCACACACACACACTCATTTATTCATATAATCATTAATTCACAGATTCATTCCCTCAATCACACACACTCATTCAAACACCCTCCCCACCCCCTTACCTGTACTGCAGCTCCCTCGATGCCGCTCACAGACTTCAGCAGGGGGCGCGGCCTCCCTCTGCCTTCTCTGCTAAAGCACAGAGGAAGTAGGAAGCCCTGGCTGCCGATCTTACGCGGGCCGCACCTCGAGGTCTCGCGGGCCGCATTTGGCCCGCGGGCCGCATGTTGGACGCCCCTGCCTTATTTTTTTTTTAAAAAAACGTAAAAAAGATTTCGGGCGGCCCCTTGGCTTGGGCCCCCCTGCCGCCGGGGCCCGGTCGCAGTCGCGACCCCTGCGACCCCGGTAGATCCACCACTGCATTTGAACTAAGTGTTTTTTAAGGCAATATTCATCTAAAATAACCTAAAATGTGGATGGGTGTCTGTATGAAAGCAGCAATTAGAAGGTGCATTTTTTCATCTTCTCCAATCGAATATCTACTGTAATACATATGAAGTAGAACCAAGGTTCTAAAATACATATGTGTTCAGTGATGGGAGAATGGTAACCTGTTCCTTTGAAGGATCGGCTAACATTGCAAGCAGTACGTTGCTGTTTATTTGTATTATTGAAACAGACATTTATAACAGAGAGAATGAAATGATTTTTAATGATTGCACATGTGCTTATGTCTTTGGGTTTCGTATCTTGGATTGAGGATTCTGTTTCTAACTTGGTTATACAGTATTCCTTCGACTTTGAAATGGGATTATGTTTTAAACCTTGAAGTCACTAATTGTTGAAAGACCTATTTTCTGTTCCTTTATTACAGCTAAAGTATTTCAGGCCTGTGGAGAATTCTTTGTTATTCTTAAATTGGGTTAGTCTGCACAGAAGGTTGCTAGACTGAATTTAGGTCTACAATAAAATCATTGTTTCAATCTTCTTTTTTTTTTTTTTTAAAGGATTATCAGTGCTGTTAACAGAACATTCCAAAGAGACCGTGCTCACTGATTTCAAATACAAGAACTTTTTTTATGTAAATATTTCGAAATAAAGAAAAAATCTAAGCTACATTTTGTGGCAAAGTAGCTAATGGCCAACAGAAAGAGATCTAAGTGAAACATTTCTAAGAACAAGTGTTACTTTTAATGCAACATATTACCCTTAACAACAGCATGTTATCCCTACATGGTGGGGCATGAGTCCAAGATGCCTAACAGAGATGAGGCCTATATATCACTAGATTACATTGAACCTTATGAGGCTAGTTCAGATGGCTACTTTTGAAAAGAGTCCTTAGAAAAAAGAGTATTCTATATTAGCTAGAAAACAATGGCCTATACTTGATCATGGGCACTAACTAGGGACACATTAACAATGGGGGAGATGAAGCATTTGTCCCAGGGCCCCTGGTGGGAAGGAGACCCCACTTGCCACTTACTTGCTGCAGTGTATTTATGTATTTACCTGCCCTGCTCAGCAGGAATACAATACTTGTTGTTCTGGGTGATGTGGAGGGGCAGATGGGGGTCCACTAACTGGAACAGCCTCCCATCAGAAGTTGAATACAGTGAGGGAATTTAAACATGCATGTGATAGACATAAAGCTACCCTGAATCTAAGCAAGACCAAGGACTGATTATGATCGGGAGAAATGGGTAGACTAGATGGGAGGTATTGTACTTATCTGCCATCAAATCATTTGTTTCTATAGGGTTCCTGCTAAATGTAATGCTGAATATTATCCCCAGGGAAATGTATTACTGTAAAACAGAAATTGTACTTTATATGGGTGCAGATTTGGGCCATGGGGTGAAGCAATTTGAGAGAGTAGAGTGGGCTCCATGCCACATTTTGGAGGCGAGGAGCCCGGTTCCAGAGTTCCAGCATCCTGTTTTATCTCGCCTACAATAGCTAATTAATCACAGTTGCTGTTAAATACTTCCCTACCAAAAAAGAAGACAGAGTTTCCCCTACTCTCCTATCTCTGCTGGCTCCTATGTGCAAACACATTATGCTGAGACTCATTCCTGATAGTTTGACAGTCCCAAACAGAACTGATTTTTTTCATGGATTTCCAACTGAAACATTTCTCTGAAGAGGATATTTGGGCTACTTAAGGATTTTTAAACAAACAGTCCTCTTCCTCTGTCTCATTCCATCTCAACCTCCTAACAGATTATAAACCCACAAGAGCTCCTTCTCTGTCTGTACCAGTATGTCTTAATATATTAATGTTATTTTCAAATTGTGTATTCTTAATGTTATCGTTATTGTTAATTTTCACTCCCCCTTTTGTAATAGCTCTATAGAATCTGTTGGCTCTCTATAAAGAAATGTAATAAATGTAATCATTGGGTCATAGCCCAAATCCTTGATTAAAACAATAAAAGGCGTCCACCTTTCCCCAAGAACGGAATCATCTGGCCCTAAGCCCAGCATTTTTCCTTCTGCGTCGCCTCAGCCTGACCATCTTTCAAAATCTGACATTGAGCAGCACTACAGGGCCCTTAACTTAGTAACTGCAGAATTATTTTCCAGACGTACGGTTTGTTTTGTACTGACAAAACACTGGCACTTTGTAACACATTTATAATCTGTTTCTTTTGGACTTCACGTAGCTCTACATAGTCTTATAGTTCAGATTCATGGCATTTTAATACTTCTCTAGTGGAATATCTCTTCCAGGTTTTTGTTCCCCTGTTCATCTCGATTTGTATCTTCTCTATCTCCTTACTAACTTTAGTCGCCACAATGGAAAGCAATCTCTCCCAAAACTTTTCTTTTTGTCTTCAAACCACTTTTCATCCTCAACTTCCCCCTCCTCCCTGTCCTCATGTTACCTTTTCCTAGTTCTTTTATTTTTCCTTCAACCTGAGAAATGTTTCTCTTGTGTTGCCATTCTCAGATATATACAGAGAATGATAATTACACCGTGTTTATTGCTTGTTGTTTAACCCCTTCAGTCCCAGGGGTTTTTGGTACCTCAAAGTCTGGAGCAATTTTTGCAGTATGTCGGTTCAGCGATTTTTCTCTTTTCCTGTGAATAGTGTACCCATGTAAACTGTATATAGTTTTTTCAAGGAGATATAGAGCTTTTTATTTTGGTACCAAAGTTAGATGATTAGCTGAAAACTTAGGATGAGAAATTTAGTAAAAACTAGTGAAAATTTTTCATATATTTTCCCTCTGAATCTTCACAACATCAGGTAAAGCGATGGAAAATCCCCTCCAAGTTATAAATTCAGGTGTCCTGATTTCAGAAATACTTAACTTAGCCCATCGGTTCTCGGTTGCTTCCTCCCGGGATCTCAATGGTTAACCGCTTCCAGCGCTAGACGATACTAGCGAGGAAGGGCTCATGAACTGGCCCGGTGTCTTTAGCGTCGTAGCACCACAGCTCGCTGAGGCGTAGTCACATGCAGTGGAATAATAAATGACAATAGGTGATATAGCGACTCCCTGAAGCATTAGACGAGACTAATGTCCAGGGAAAGAACACACTTTTTTGGGAAAACACAGCAATCACAACCAATAATTACGACCAGACGGCACCTATTAACCCTGAGCCGTCACAGGCCCCATTCAGGCTGCAGAGCTGCTTATCTCTAGTTTTGCCTGTCTCGCTACAGTTCCCCTGTCTCGCTACAGCTCCCTCTTTGCTGTAACCCATTCCTGGATTTTCCTGTGCTCTGCCATTTACATCTGATACTTTTTCAGTTCTGCTCTTAGCTTTGGCTTCTGTTTCCTTTAAAAGGTGTGCCCCACCCGTTTGTTATGTTTGTCTCAGTCTGCAGTCTCTAGGTATGTTTTATCTCTGTTCTGTGTTTAGATTTAATGTTTAGTTTCAGCTTCAGAAATTCAGTAGGCAGGGTTTAGTGTTAGGACCCACCGAATATTATAATAATACCCACAGAGTACTGTGGCGTAGTGGTGGGCTTAGCATACTATGGCCATAAAATGTGACTAAATCGCCAATTGTTATCATATAGTCCTAGGCTGTATTTTATGGGCCTTTGCCCTCTTTTCCCAGAATCATCTGAGGATCTCGGTTCCTCTCTCCTCTCCCCATGTCCCAGTTTAAGATAGCCTATCCTTGCTTAAAGAAATACTCTGAGTGGTAGTTTTCAGCCATTTCTTTAAATAAATGGGGATGTTACATGTAAAAATATATTATTGTGCTCACTTCTTTAAAGGGGCAGTATTTTTTCCAAGGATAGGTGAAGCCAAGTATGTTTTCCGCAAAACAAGCAACATTTCACTTGTTTATTTTCTCTGGCTTTGAGTTTCTGTGCTTGTGTGCATCACATTCTGCACATATACATAAACACTGGGAAGCAAAATACTAAATCTCAAATTGTTTCACCTCCTGGCTTTAACTTTAACAAAATTAAGATTTTTTCTTAATTTACTGTTTATTACTTTACAGGGAAAAAACAACGCAGATGTTTAACGCTATCAATAAGGTTAGAGGAATATTCATGAATCCCGCAGCATCTGCTCATAGTCATTGCATTTCATTAGTTTCAATAGATGAAAATGATAATGATGGATAAAATCTAGTAAATAATATATAAATGTGATTTAAAAAAATGATAGTAAAAGTAAAAGCTAGGAGGAATGCTGCAGGAAGGATAAAGAGGTAAGGGGGCAAGAGATTGAGGGAGGGAGTAAGAAAGTAAGACGTAAAGGAGATAGAGAGGCAGTATATATGTATGTATGTAAAGTACTAACATTTGCTAAAATTTTAAGCAGGTATCAGAAATGCCTGAAAGTAAGCAGGTTAATTAAAAGATCTGTAAGCGAACAGAAGAAAAACAATCAAATGAAATATTTAGTGTCTTCAAAACGGCATAATTTCTTCAAAGTAACAAACAGGTTGATGAAGACAGTTTGATGTTAAAAGTCATAAACCATGGTAAGACTGAGCACAGTAACAAGATACAGGGTAGTTATACTGCATCAGTAAGGTCATTCCCAAGCAAACATATGAAGGCAGACAGGGTTTTCCAGATGTTCTGTCGAAGCTCTTCTGAAGGAGCTCAAAGAAATGGGCAATGTTGAGTACCAAAGAAGCAGTGGTCAGCCAAGGAAACTTTGTGCAGACACATTGTGTTTACTTCCCTTCACAATTAGTAAAAGTCCAGCAGTGCTATAAGCTCAGCATTGGCAAAAAATATTGGCACCCTGGTATACTCACCTACTGTTCAAAGAAGTCTGGTCAGGAGTAGTCTTTGCAGCTCAAAAGCTATATCTCCGATGTGGAAACAAGGCCAATTAACTCAACTATTTCATGAAAACACAGGAACTGGGGTGCAGAAAAATGGCAGCAGGTGCTGATTGTTCAACAAATGGGCTGGAGAGCGGTACAAGAATGAGAATGTTTTCAGGCAACAGTGTAAGTTGGGACTCTGGTCAGAATCAATGGACTCCTTGATGCTGAGAAGTACATGCAGACACTTATCCTTCATGCAGTAGCTTCAAGGAGTCCATAAAGTGATGGTATGGCCCCACAGAGCCATGATCACCACATTTTTGAGTCTGTCTGGGATTACATGAACAGAGAGAAGCAACTGAAGTTGCCTACATCCAAAGAAGATCTGTGGTTTGTTCTGCAAAATGTTTGGAAAAATCGATCTGGAAAGTTCCTATTAATGTCTATTTTTAAAAGCATTCTCACTTTTACAGCATTTTTTCCACACCTACCAAACATTTTTGTACAATACTGTCTGTGTCCAAAGTGATAATGCGTCATATGCTACGCTTAATGCAACGTGATCGCTGCAGTGATGAGTAGGTAAAAGTTCTAGGGAAATGAAATCAAAGTTTAAAGCGAACTAAAATAAAACATTAAGTATATATTAAACAATGGACTTCTCAATCCTAGTTAGGGGATATCTGTAATTAGCACACAGACTATTAATATATGTATTACTGGGCTATGTTAGCCTGTGGCCTTCTTGCACTTAAATTGGGGCATTCATATTGAAGGCTTAAGACCATCCAACTATAAGGGAAGCCCCTGAAACTGTGTAATTTGATAGAAGAGACCATTTACCAAACCCATGCCGTGGAGTAATTTGCTAAAGCAAAAACTTCAGGTTTGCCAGTAAAGCAGCATATCCTAATACCCTTTCAACTGCCTATCAGAATTCTTGAATTGTATTTGAAGTAGTACAGATTAGCGAAATATACACACGTGTGGCATATGTAATGTAATTTTTCACTGTATACAGATGCTGTGGCTAAGCGTTTATAAATCAGCCATGGAACAGCATGCGAAGGGCAGTAAATATTCAGGCTCTGCAAAGGGTGACATTATAATGCAGACAGAGAGTTCTGCAAAATGTCAGACATTCCACATCTTGGAATGTACTAAATATGATATAAGTATTTGTTCAGATATTTATTATGGATCCGGAACATACTTTAAATCCTATAATCTTTTTCTTTGTGCACTCTTGAACTCAGACTGAAGCTGGCAGCTCATATAAATATTCTTTTTATCCAAGCGTACTGAATAAACAGTCATGGCTCCTAACTGTTTGCCTATTAATCTCTGTATAAGGATTCATTTGTCAACCATGGCTTGGCACAGCAGAGGTGATCAATATTAGTCCACAGGAACCCCAAGCTGTTGAATCTATTATGAATATACAAATACTCATTGAGTAATAAAGCCCATCATTTTTTTGATGGAGGTTCCTCGGGCCAGTATTATACCACACCTGCGTGTTATTATAAAAGAGGAATGCTAAAGGAAATCTCTTTTCAGTGATTATCCCACTAGTACACAGGAAAAAAATAAGATTACATTTTTATTTAGATATGTCACCTATAGAGACGAATGAAAACACTTCTGATATAAAAATAAAATATTGCAGTTTTATAGGGTTTTAAAGTTTTTCAATTGGTATATTTGTAGGCATCACAGTTCATGTTAATCAAGTACAATCTTTCCTAAATGGTCTTCTCGAATGTGAAAGGTTATAGAGTACAATGTTCTAGTCTCTGGACCCAGGGAATATCCTGAAATGTATATGAATGAAGGTAGTGTGGACTGTGCTATGAGTAACTACAATCCTACCTGAAACAAAAATCTACTAGCTGAAATAACCATTGACACCATGGTCAGTGTTCCCTCTAAGCTGTGCGCTTGTGCACGCGCACATAGCTTTCAGAGGGAGCGCACACGAGCAAAAATTGTGCGCACAACCAGTAGCGTACCGAAGGGGGGGGGCGGTCCGCTACTGGTTGTGCGCACGGCACCCCTCCAGAGACGGACAGTAACGTCTGCCGCTAGAGGAGCAAGCTCGGTTGGGCCTCTAACCGTCTTAAAATAATCAAGGGAGCTGGAGGTCTGTTAATGCAGACCTCCGATCCTGCTTCCTTTCGATGCGCGTGGCAACTGATGCTGTACGTCAGGATTTGATGTCAGATCCCGGTGCACAGCACTGAAGCCACGCCCACCGCCTCCACTGCAAAGGAAGGAGAGGACACAGAAGAGGAAGAACGAAGAGGAGGAATAGTGACAGTGACAGAGAAAAGGTAGGAAAACATTCTGTGAGAGTGAATTAGTAAGTGTGTGAGAGTGATGGGTGTTATGCTGTAGTTTAAACTGAATGTGAATGAGTGTGTGTGTGATAGCATGGATGTGTAGGTGTGTGGGGGGGGATAGCATGGCATAGGGAGGCTGTAATCATATTCCTATCATGCTCAGGTTCCAGCATGTACTGGCTGCCTGAGCATGATAGGATTGCTGTTAGCAGTTATATATTTTTTATGTTCAATTTTGGTGTGTTAACCACACCTTTATTAAAAGTAAGTAACACACCAAAATTGGACAGAAAAATTTGATAACAATATTAATATATATATATATATGATTGGTAACAGCAATCCCACTCCTATCATGCCCAAGCAACCAGTACATGCTAGAACCTGGGCATGATAGGAGTGTGATGGCTGTTAATCATATATATATATATATATATATATATATATATATATATATATATAGTTATTGATTTTTTTTGTCTAATTTTGGTGTGTTACTTTTAATAAAAGTGTTTTTTTTCTTTTTGTTTTTCAAGGTGTGGGGGGGGGTCATTTTCGGTTTCAGTCAAGTGAATGCTAAATTTTCAGGTCCAGAATTTTCATTTCGGTGCACCCCTATATAGATATATATAGTGTGTATATATATATATATGTATATATATATATATATATGTATATATATATATATATTTATATAGCATATATATATATATAGTGTATATATATATATATATATCTATATATATATATATATAGAGATATATATATATATATATATATATAGATACTAGGCCAGACACTAAAGTGGTAGGCCTACACCACATCAATGTTTGGCTTAGTATATAGTGATTGAGGTTATGCTGCATTATTGTCAATGCTGTACCACCGTCAGTGCGTGCCTCAGTATATAGTGATAGATGTTCTGCTGTACCACTGTCAGTGTTTGCCTCAATATATAATGATAGCAGGTTTGCTGTACCACCGTCAATGTTTGCCTCAGTACATAGTGATAGCAGTTATGCTGTACCACTGTCAATGTTTGCCTCACTATATAATGTTAGCAGTTATGCTGTACCACCGTCAATGTTTGCCTCTGTATATAATGATAGTAGTTATGCTGTACCACCGTCAATGTTTGCCTCAGTATATAATGATAGCAGTTATGCTGTAACACCGTCTATGTCTGCCACAGTATATAGTGATAGGTGTTATGTTGTACCACCGTCAATGTTTGCCTTAGTAAATAATCATAACAGTTATGCTGTACCCCTGTCAATGTTTGCCTAATGATAGAAGCTATGCAGTTTTAAAGTGTGTGTGTGGGGGTCCCACGTACAGGATCCGCCCCAGGTGCCAAATACTCTAGGTACTCGTGATTCGCTCATAATTTACTTATGCAGTGAGAATTTCACCTTTAAAAAAACATTACCAACAGTAAGTAATACTGTTGTGTAACTAATACTACATTATCACACTATAATGTAGTGTTATTAACCATGAGCGAGCTATACCAAAAATATAGAATAACAATTTAAATTTAACATTTGCAGAAGCATATTGTGCGCACAAAATTTGGGGTCTGGTAAAATTTTTGCACAAGAGAAATTTTCTGCGCACACCACCTAAGAAACATTAGAGGGAACATTGACCATGGTATGGATGTTAACAGGGCACAGGTTTATTAAATTAACCTGGCCTAATAAAGTACAAGAACTCAAAAAAATAACGTTAAAAAAAAAATAGTAACCTCAAAGCATAGTTGTCTAAGACCACATGACAAAAATAATTTAATTGCTATAGAGCTTTGCATTTTATTCTCCATATTGTTTTCTTTAGTCCGCTCAGAGGCAACAACTAAAGTTAAAAAAAAAAAGCTGATTTCTAACAAAACATTATTATTTAAATAAAAAGCAAAGCAAAAATAGTGAAGTAATTATACATGCACAGGGACCTGTAACATTGGATGTATCCTAGCCATGTATTAGTGAGAAAATGTCTTTTTGTATTCATTTTGTCTCTTTTATTCATTGTATGCCTCACTTGAGAGTTTTCACCATCAAAGCAAACTCGTGTATCCGAGCCTAGTACTGCTAAGTATTCCAGTAACCATAAGTGCAGTAGCTATCTCCAGATGATGTATCTGCTATATGTAATATTACTACTTTTTTAACTATAGTAGAGGTCGCAGGTAGAGGCAAGGGGAGGATGCAATACAAAGTCAACTCGTGTAGAGAGGATGATATAACATTTGGCTCACAGTCTGCTAGATGTAAGACACTGGGGGTTTATTTACTAATATGGAAGTTATTTATTGGTTGTAGGGCTGTTGTATGTAAGAGTTCTACTTACACCCCAATAAAGTATCTGTTTTTAAAATGTATTTTTTAGTGTTTTAGCCACCTACATTTTGCAACATGATCCTTTTTATCTGATTTATTACTTATTTCCTGAACTGCCTTTGAATTGCTATCATTAACTCTTAACATAAACCTACAACTGAAGCAGTAAAACAGTAAGTATTTGCTAAAGAGACTATTCTTAATAACAAGAGCAATTAACAATTCTGGCTTCAGTGGGCGGCCCACTGTATATATCAAACAGTTGGCACAGATCCACCATCCTTAGCTAATGCGTGAACAGGCATTTTACTTTTTGTATACCCTTAACTTCAAAAAGCTCATTCAAATTCAATTACGGAAACTCCAGATTGCTTAGTAATGAAGGTCAATGCATAGTGAGCTTCTTTTAATTGGCTTCTTTTTTTAATTTATCTATCCTACCGGATGCTTAACACAATAAACAAGTGGTGTTTCTGACTTTGCCTTTTTTTTTTGCGTAATGTTGTATGTCCTTTCCACAATAATTTGTTAGTAATGCCTGTAACAGAACAAAGCTATACCGCCTGATCAACGCAGAGATAAACACAAACAGCTAGCTAACCACTCAAGAGTTCATCATACTAAAACCCCCAAAATTCTAAGACTGTTACCACTTAAAGGAGTTCACAACATATTAAACTCATATTAAACTCTATATGACTCCCATTATTATTATTGATAATACTATGATATGCCAGAGGTCTGATTATATGTTTATGATTGAATTTGTATGTTTTTTTGTGTTTTCAATGGATTGTGATGTTTATTTGTATAATGTAATAAGTGGAAAAATAATAAATATGAATGATGAATATATATATATATGTATTAAACTCAGAGCTGAAACATAGCATCAAAAGTCAACTTTAACTATACCCACAACCATGTGAAACCTATAGGTATATCATTATTATCCTATTTCTATATGTGGATTCGTTCAGATTACTATTGTTAATAGGACTCCTCCAACAGCATCTCCAGGACATCTGTCCTTAATGGATGAACGTTCTACCTAACATAACTGACATAAAACTACCAGCTTGGTGCACACATACTGCTTCAAGACTATGCTTGGTTCCCATTCTTACCTATTCTTGCTTACAAAAAATAATGTGATATGCTTTATACATATCCAGTTGTATTTATATCATTTTATTGTATTATATTGTAAATTTATGAACTAAAAAGTGTGTTTATTCTTGTATAACGCTCGGTCCTGTTATATCCATGCTACCACCACTCATATCATATTCTGTATTTCTTTAGCCGTGGGAACAGCTTTGGTTGGTCTTAACAGCAGCTTTTCGGATTCTCTGTTATGCTTTCTGTACTATCCCCTGCTGGCGCAGATCTATACTTGAATCCTCGTAGATGTACAGAGGAGAACCTGGAGATAGACTTGAGGTTGAGTAATGGGAAAGGGAGTATGCTTGTTATATTTTTATGATAGAATTTTGAGTATGATCTTGAAAGGTTATTCGATTTAGTGCAGAGATTAACAAGGTGGAGCAGTGGATAATGAACTATAAATTAATGGATGATTGGCAAATAGATTCCACTGATGTGATAAACAGGATTCTAGTTTAATTATGGCAAGACACTACTAATGAATAATTATATCATTGATTTTTGTGTCCCTATATTAATTACAATTATGTCAATGAGTTGAATCTTTTTTTTCCAAAAAAGTGTCAGGTTAGTGAATACACCATGTCATCAGTCAACCCAAACTAGAAGGCCCAGATATTTTTCCCCCCACTAGCATCATCTCCACATTCCCTACTGAATTTTGATTTATGTAGCAATGTTAGAAAGTTAGTCTGCGGGATGAGCCTGAATTTTCAATGATCGGAGCAGAGGTGTCCGCTTGTAGCCCAAGAACTCAGCATGGCAGCCCTGTATTATTAAGACATTCTGTTCAGCGTTAAATAAGGTTCTAGCAGTATCCAGAATAGTAGCTGTCCAGTAAGCAAAACAAAAGATAACTGGAAAAGAAAATCAGCACTATTTGTCTGTATAGAGAAATATCTTGTAATCATAAATGGGAAGTCACAGTGTTTGAGTTGACATTAGTCCAGCCTTTGTGTAAACTCAGTGGTTCCAGTCTTAGAGCTTTTCCTTTAAACACTTCCAGGTCCATTAATAATTAAATAACAGGAATTAATTGTTTATGTCAAATGTTTCTTCAGACAGATATTCCCAAGGGTGATTTCACAAACACTGTAGCAGGAATCTTTTTGTACAGTGATGCTGATAAAATATCTCGCCATTGTCTCTTTTACAGTCGGGTTCATCCATTGCTGAGTAATGATAAAATCAGCACTTTTCAGCCGAGCATGAATAATTGATTAATGACAGCCAACAATAAATAAGTCAATGCACCACGAATCCAGCAAGTTGTTTGTCACCAGCATATTAGAGAATGTAAAATACAGCATCCTAATACAGGCACAAATCAATCAGTGATTGAGGGGAGAATACAGATTACAGATTAAATGAAAAATAAATATGAAATAAGGCACAAACGTAGAACAGAATAATAGTTTTCTTTCTCTCCCCAGTGAAACCACAAGCAGAAACAGTTATTTTCTGGACCAAAATACACATTAGGCACCTGGCAATTTAACCAGGCAGATTAATAACATTATATGAATTTGTTAAATGCTGTATATTTACTATATTGCATGTCAAGTAGCTTGCAATCATAAATGGTAAGTCATAGGGTCTGTGTTATACTGCGTCTTTGGTTATTTTTTTTTTTCCCACCAGCTTTAGGGTCTTTGGGTGAACAGGCATTTTCTCAGAGGTCACACATTCGGGAACCATTTTGATCACAAAACACAGGAAGGGTTATATACCAATGCCAGTCCAACCCTACACCAGAATTGGGCCTCTACTACTACTGCTCCAACATGGGATAACTAATGGCGCCATCCAGGATGCATTGCTTTGTCTTAGTGTCTCAATTCTAGTCTTCTCATACCCCTTGAATATGTACATTGTACAAAGCACTGCATAAATTATTGGCATTATATCAATAAAAGATAATAATAATAATAATAAAAGATAATAATAAAATCATGAGGTGCTGAATATCCATACTGTCATGCTATTGCTGTGTTGCCTGGCACAGCTTTGCAAACAAAAAACAATTTACAAGAACAACTAACTCTAGTAATCTGTTACCTAAATCTCTGTCACTGTGCCTCTAAACGGTTGATGAAAAATAAGTTTAGTGCAGGTTTATCGATCTGGTTCCTTTTTGATATGGTGAAATAGACTTTGATAAATCATTCGGGACTAAACCTACCGATAATGTTTTCATAAATAATGGATTTCTGTCCTATCTCTTTAGTCCTTTCTAACATCTAGCAAAACAGGCTTCAAATGTGTTCATTGTTCTTCCATTTCATATTTTACAATCTTTCTTCATTAAAAAGGGGAGATATGCCAACATTTTAGGGATATAGCTGCCTGTCAGATGACTAAATCTCACTAACTAACCAAACCTGCCTAAGACACCTCGATAAAAGGTTAGGGTCTATATATATATGTCTTGTAAAACTACACCCTGATGGCTGTATGTGGAACTACAACCCATACACACTAACGGGAGAAAAGAAACATTTGGCAGTAAACGAAAATTCCCCGAGGGGAAAAAAACCCTGAATTCTTTGGGGTCCATTTTACTGTCCTTATAGGTTTGGCGCAGATTTTCGACCCTGGAAAACCTTCTATATATGAACACTAATTGCACCAAAGAAATGCAACTATACCCCGATATAATCATTTAAAAAATCAAAATGGTGGTCACTCTAGTCTATAACATTAAAGCAGGTTACAAATACACCTTACACATTCATAGAAAGGATTTATTTATTATTTATTTCATTCACTCTGTCATAAAAGAAAGGTTAGCATCCAAGATACTTATTAATATAAACTGTTATGATGATGTCATTTTAAGTTTTGGACTGGATATGTTTTAATGTTTCAACATGTTATTTTATCTTGGATAAACTGACATTTTAGCTATAATATTCCTCTGTGTCTGTAATGCCAGAAATCTCAGCCCCGGTCTCTCTCAGTCAGCATTATGTGCAGCTCACAAATCCTATTAGTTTAATTTCTGCAAACACTGTTTATGCAGTAAAACAATGTAATTGTAAAGACATACGGTTTGTGACACAGCAGATAAAGCATTGTCATGCACAGTAACTCGCGATAACTTATGAAATGTATGCAAACAATTACTTTACAGAGCTGATTGTCTTTTATGTGTATTTATCCTTTCAGGAACCATTTGCAAATGTAGGGTTTTTTTATCGTAATAAAGCTAATTTGTAGAGTGATTAACTGTTGTATAGAGGACATAAATAATAGATAAGGAAGCCAGTTTACAATTATCTTATGAAAAAATAAGATTTATCCCGGCATATATGCAAGAAAGGGTTTTGCACATATTCTTTTCTATTTGTTGCAACAAATCCTATGACTCTTAGCCAGACAAGAAACCATATTCATAATACAAAACTTCCAACAACACTGTATCATTGTTGAAACACTGACTAAAGAAATAATAGCCCATGATATTAACTTTTGAATACTGAATATAATCATCCTTACAATAATCTCATAATCATGCTGCTGATACCTTTCATAACATTTTCCTGTGAAACTATCTTTCGAGTGCCAAATATTTAATAAACCTCTTCAGTAATTTCCATTACTCGTTATACCACTAACCTCCCAGTACAACATACACTATATAACCAGAAGTATGTGGACACTTGAGCATCACACCTATATGAGCTTTTTGGACATCCCATGGACATGCCCACCTCTCTTGTGGCTATAACAAAGCTTTCCACAAGATTTTGGAGTGTGTCTGTGGGAATATGTGCCCATTCAGCCTTTTAGGAGGTCGGACATTAATGTTAAGTGAGAAGGCCCAGCTTACAATTGACGTTCCAATTCATCCCAAAGGTGCTCTGCGGACCATGTCTTTACGGACATGATGTGCTTTACATCATTCCACCCAATGCTTTTCATTGTGATCTTCAGCTTGTGTGCAGCTACTCGGCCATGGAAACCCATTTCATGAAGCTCCTGACACACAGCGCTTGAGATGAAGTTGCTTCCAGAGGCAGTTTGGAACTCTGTAATGAGTAATGCAACAGGCCATTTTTATGTACTACTCACTTCAGCACTCAGCGGCCCCGCTCTGCGAGTGTGCATGGTCTACTGCTTTGTGTCTTTGCTGCTGCTACTCCTAGATCTTCCTCTTCACAATAATAACACTTACAGTGTACCGATGCAAATCTAGCAGGGCAGAAATGTCATGCACCGACTTGTGCCAAGGGGGGCGTCTCTGTGGTCTCTGTAGTAAATGGAGATGGCTGCCTATGTGCTTGATGTTATACACCTGTTAACAATGAGTGTGGCTGAAACCTAAACTCAATAATATTTAAGGGTGCCCATATACTTTTGGTCATAAAGTGTACTTTATCATTGACCTTTTAAATTGACAATATTATTTTATTATATTATTATTATTCAGAACCTGTGGCCACCAGCAGTATAATTTTGGAAAATAAATGGTGATGGGAATTTAAGTTCTTCCTATTATAACATTGCTTGACAAAATATTAATGGCATAGACTGGACGGGATTCAGAGAATGTTGATGAAATAATGTGATTTTTAGGGCATGTATAATGCATTAAAATAACAGCATTGAAATACTCAATAACAACCTTTCGGAATAAGTAATCGTCATACACTCTGTAAGAGAACTGCTTTAGTCCAATGTTTCATTCCAACGTAACTGAACTATGCATGCATATGAGAAATGTATTATTCATTATTCCATTTTATAGCAATCAGTCCATGTTGAAAATACAAATATACATGCAATGTATAGTATAAATAAATGAAATTAATAGAATCAATACTATGTGGCAATGATATATGAACACACAACATCCAAGTTTGCATAGTTATATATAACAAGTGCTCGTATAGGTCTTAATCTTCAGAAAACAAAATTACATTTTTCCCTGGAGAATTCAATATGATTGTTGGCAGAAAACACCCCAGGGCTACTAAATAATGTGAATGTGGGGAATTTATACCATGGTTTCAGAAGCCATTAGGGTTATTAAGAGTTTTCTGCACTTGGATAGTATATATGGTATGCCAACCATGGCATACCAAAACCACACGGTTTCTTCAGAAGTGCTGCCGCACGGCTGAGCGTTACTTCAGAAAATCCAAATCCAGCGAAGACTTTAATCACTATAAATTCATGCTCCACACCTACAACTCTGCCCTCTCTCTCACCAAACAGCTCTACTTCTCCACTCTCATATCCTCTCTTTCTTCCAACCCACGACGCCTTTTTTCTACTTTCAACTCCCTTCTCTGTCCCTCCACCCCTACACCACAAACCTCTCTCACTGCCCAAGATCTTGCTACCCACTTCAAAGAGAAGATCGAGACTATTAGAAAAGACCTCTCTTCCTTACAACTCCCTCCTACACCACTCAACACCACTCTCTCCACTCCTACTATACTAACTGCCTTTTCCCCTACAACCGAAGAAGAGATAGCCACTCTTCTTTCTTCCTCTCACCCAACAACCTGTCCCCTCGACCCCATCCCTTCACACCTCACAAAGTCTCTATATCCATCCCTTGGTCCATCACTTACCCACTTATTTAATCTTTCTCTATCATCTGGAACTGTACCATCTGCCTTCAAGCATGCGCTAATCACACCAATTCTAAAGAATCCTTCCTCAGATCCCGTCTGTTTGACTAACTACCGCCCTATCTCTCTGCTTCCTTTTATCTCTAAGCTGCTTGAACGGATTGTGTACAACCGCCTCATTAACTTCCTCTCCTCTAATTCCCTCCTTGACCCTCTACAGTCTGGTTTCAAACCCCTTCACTCTACTGAAACAGCTCTAACAAAAGTCTCCAATGACTTGCTCTCTGCCAAAGCAAAAGGTCACTTCTCTATTCTAATTCTACTGGATCTCTCTGCTGCTTTCGATACTGTTGATCACCACCTTCTTCTACACTCACTTGCTTCTATAGGCATTCGAGATACAGCTCTCTCCTGGATCTCCTCATATCTGTCTAACCGTTCCTTCTCTGTCAACTTCTCTGGCAAGACATCATCACCCCTTCCACTTTCGGTTGGTGTCCCCCAAGGTTCAGTCCTTGGCCCTCTGCTGTTCTCTCTTTATACTTCCTCTCTTGGCACACTAATCAACTCATTTGGCCTCCAGTATCACCTTTATGCAGATGATACCCAAATCTACCTGTCTTCTCCTGATCTCTCTTCATCTCTCCTGTCCCGTATTACCAATTGCTTGTCTGCTATTTCTTCATGGATGTCACAACACTACCTGAAACTTAATCTTTCTAAAACGGAACTCATTATCTTCCCTCCCTCCATCTCCACTCCACTACCTGAATTCTCTATCACCATTAACAACACGACTATCTCTCCTACTAACCAGGCCCGATGCCTTGGGGTCATCCTTGACTCAAACCTTTCCTTCATCCCTCACATTCAGTCCCTCGCCAAATCCTGCCGCTTGCACCTAAAAAACATCTCTCGTATCCGCCCATTCCTCACCCAAGAATCCACAAAAACACTCGTTCATTCCCTTATCATTTCCCGTCTTGACTACTGCAACACTCTTCTGGTTGGCACTCCACTGTCTCGACTCTCTCCTTTACAGTCTATCCTAAATGCCGCTGCTAGGCTCATCTTCCTTGCACGTCGCTCCTCTTCTGCTTCCCCCCTCTGTGAAACCCTCCACTGGCTCCCAATTACCTTTAGAATTAAATTTAAGATCCTGGTACTGACATATAAGGCCATCCATAATACTGCTCCTCCGTACATTTCTGACCTCATTAGCAAATACTCTCCTACTCGATCCCTACGTTCCTCCCATGGGCTAAGGCTCTCCTCCTCACTCATCACCTCTTCCTTTTCCCGTCTACAAGATTTCACTCGAGCTGCCCCATATCTCTGGAATCTACTCCCAAGGAACCTTCAGCATTCTCCCTCCCTCCCTCCCAACTTTCAAGAAACATCTAAAAACCCACTTCTTCAGAGAAGCATACCATCTTAGCTGCTAGAACTTCCTTGTCATCGATACAACCCCCACAATACCTCTAACCCTTTCTCTATGCCTTATGTTTGTCACCCCATTTCCCTCTAGATTGTAAGCTTGCGAGCAGGGCTCTCTCCACCAAATGTATCGGTTTGTCTTAGTCTGTCAATTCTTGTCTTGTCATATCCCTTGAATTTATGTATTGTATTAAGCGCTGCGTAAACTGTTGGCGCTATATAAATAAAGGATAATAAAATAATAATATAGCATAGTAGGAGTACTCATGTGTTTTTGTATCGCATTCTGCAAAAAGGAACACTGCTAAAGGAACAAATTTTCCAGTTTATGTAATTAAACCAGGTTTAGATAAATTGTATCTTTGGTCTATTTAGAACACTATTTAATCCCTTGATTCTAGAAAGGCTTCTTTGTGATCTTCTAAAACACATCTGCCAAAGATCACAAGGGTCCTTTAGGTGGATTAAATATTTTGCCAGAACTAGGAGTGGAGCTTTAGTCCCATCCACTTCTATCTATGCCTTGCTCTTTTCTCATAATTACTGCTGGCTTTCCGGTCCACCTATTTTGTTCATATATTCTGCCAACTTTCCTGTGTTATGTTAAGCCTGCTTAGTACTATGGTTTCCAAAACAGCAGAAAAAAACTGTCCATAACAGCTCCTCACATCACCGCCATGGCACACTCCAGTATTGAGGCGGTTACACACACATTTTGCACTCTAGCACTGAAAAACTCCACACATGGATGTTTTCCACTCAAGCATTCAAGAGGACTACATGCACATGAAAGTTTTCCACTCCAGCACTGAAGAGGTTGATTACGTGTAGACACAAGCAGAGGAAAAGGCATTGGTTATAGTTATTGATCTGCAGCCTACTTCATTAGTTACAATATTTCCATTACATTGT
Source organism: Spea hammondii (assembly GCA_029215755.1). Taxonomy (NCBI): domain Eukaryota; kingdom Metazoa; phylum Chordata; class Amphibia; order Anura; family Pelobatidae; genus Spea; species Spea hammondii. Next base: position 20,983,332 of record JARDYJ010000002.1, on the reverse strand, counting down.
TTATGTCTACGGGTATAGAGTAGGCTGTCTGCTCCCTACACTTCCTTTAAATATAACAATGTTTGGTGCAAGCTGTTGCATTGTATCTGTCTGTGGTGAGCCGACAATGTCTGCTTCTACTGTCATAGAGTAAACCAAGCTGTCACAATACAGCATTCTTAAGGCATTCAATACATCCACTTAGACTTTCACTTTCTCTCTTTCAATATCCAATATCCATGCAGCTCACACAGCTCTCTCTCGCTGTGTTCTTCCCACACCTTCCACTTACCCCATGTGGATTCCTGTCTTCCATGCAGCTTGCACTCCATGTGCTTCTACCATATGGACATATCACTAGCCTTAGCATGCCCCTGTGGATACCCACATGTAAATGTAAATGTACAATACTGTGCAAAGGTTTCAGGGAGGTGTGAAAAAATGCTGTAAAGTAAGAATGCTTTCAAAAATTGCGAACCACCCTTGATGACTTGATCATCTTGAGCTCAGGCCCTTTGTGGTGGCCAACGACTCCTTGTTTCTCTTTATGCTGAATGTCACGGTAACCCCTTGAGGCTGAGAACACATGGGGGTAGGTTTGAGTTTGGGAGGGGGCACTGATCAATTTCTGGGAAGACCCCTTGCCTGCCTGCCCAGTCCCCTCCTGTGTCTTAGTCACCCTGTGCTCATTGGGGGGCAGAGGGTAACAGGAAAACCCCATCTGGTCTGCCCTTACCAGACACCCATGGACTAGATGGCTATGGGGGCAATGTATGTCTGAAAACGCTTCATCCGCCTGACTGGGACCTAGCGCAAATTGATGGAACTGTATGGCGACTAGAAACCATGGCTATGCCCGGCGATAATTGGAACTGCGTCACTACGGGCACTTTTTTGTCCCACCACGTCGCTCTTTTGGGGTTACACTAGGCTTGTGGGCATTTCCGATGCTGTCGCTCAAGCTCCCGACGTCAGATCAAGTCACTTTTTGGAACATGCTTGGACCCTGAGCTCTCCATTGGTACCCCGAGATTGACACCGCTCCCTCGGGATCACCCTGAAATACTTTTTGTTGTGTGGGCATTGCTGGCCATAGAACTGTATGGAGGCTCTGGGCTGTCTGGTAGTTTATGGGATTATACTCCTGATCTAATTATGCTGTGTGCATAACTATATTTGCTGTTCCCAATGAACTCAGTTCATGTTTTTCCTCAATTTGGGTTCTGTCTTGTTATTGTGGTAAATCTTGGTGCTGTCCTTGGCAGGACCGTAAAGCACTGCATTGCTATGCTACAGTGCCACTGAGGTTCCTGAGGAGACGTGTTTCCTGTTGTCTTCAACACTAGTTCCACCTGCCGATTGTATTCCTGGTGAGTATAGGGAGAAGGAAGCAAGGTCTGTCTGGTGTAACCAGTCGGTGTACAGGTCATTCCTGTTACGCTGAAAATGGTTCTTAATGGCTTTGGCTGTATGTTTGGGGTTGTTGTCATGTTGCAGAATAAATTTGGGGCCAATCAGATGTCTCTCCGATGGTATTACATGATGGATAATTATCTACCTGTACGTCTTCGCATCGAGGAACCACTTATTCTCACCAGATCCCCAACTCCATTTGTAGAAATGTATCTCCAAACTTGCTTCACTGTTGCCTGCAAGCACTTGTACCCCTTGTACCTCTCACCAGCCCTTTGACAAACTGCTTCGCTTTGTTTCGATGGTATGGCTAAATTCTTTAATGAAAATCACTTCTGACTATACTTCCTCAGCATTGCCCTTTGTTTTTCAAAAGAGCTTGGACAGAATATATGGTAACCATTGTCTGCCTGGGAGAGACCTTGCTGATGCAGTATAACTACCTTGTGTCTTCTTGTGCTCAGTTTTGCTATGGTGAATAACGTTTGGCAATAAACTGTCTTCAGCAACCTCACTCTGTTAGCGAGTTTGACTGTTCCTCACCCAGTTTAATTCTTCATACACAGCTGTTTCTGCTTCAGTTAATGACTGTATTTCAACCTATATATTTAATTAATGATCATTAGCAACTGTATGGTATAATTGCTTAATCATACACCTAACTATATGCTTACAAGATTCCTAACTTTGTGCAATTGTACCTAGAAGAATTGATGCTGTTTTGAAGGCAAAGGGAGATCACACCAATTTTATTGATTTGATTTAGATTTTTCCTCTATTCACTTACTTTGCATTTTGTTAAATGATAAAACTAGACTTTTAACATGTCTATTTTTGAAAGCATTCTTATGTTAGAGCATTTTTTCATACTGGCCTACAACTTTTGCACAGTACTGTACATGCGTCCAAGAAAACCTGACTGATATGGTCACCCAGCTATTTGCAGAGTAACAAAAGGGCCCCAATAATTGTATCATTACATGTGACAATACAAAGTTCCAATGTTCTTGCTGTGACCCACCGCGGGTTCATATGAAATTCCTATTATTGTTTATTCATTTATATAGCACCATCATATTCCAGAGTGCAGGTTAACATCCTATTAATGTTACATGAAGCAGAATGCAGCACAAAGTAGTATCTGAAGTGACACTTATAATATAATATAATATATACTCTTTATTCCCCTAAAACTAATAATCAGTTTATATCAAATTACTCGTTGTCTAGCCCATATTTCTGTTCTGTCATTAGACAGCGCTAATAAAATGGCATTCAATACTTTTGTTAATTAAATCTATAACATATGCCATGGCAAAGGCAGTAAAGCTTGTGCTTTGACTATGCATAAGCTAAACAGTAACACAATTTCTTAGCATACAAATAAATCTTCCTGCAAATCTGAATGTAAATGAGCAAACATTGCAAATCCCTCATTCCCTGTGAGAAAGGCAATCTGCTTCATATCCAAATAAAACATTATGCAACCTAAGTAACTATGTATTTTCGGAGTACAATATACATGTTTATTTTATGCATCATGTTGAAATGTAGCCAATGCGACATTATTATTAAGAGGTATCGCAAGACTATAATATGTAGCTTAGGTATAAGATAACTTATACTTAGTAACCTTGTTTTGCATGTTTAGTGTACTCACAGGGACATGCTAAGGTGGGTGCATGACACTCATGTCCTCATAAACGAGGCATTCATTGGGACCATTTAACATGCATTATGCGATCCCTGTGGTAGTAGCATGAGCTGCACTAAAGAGAGCTCTCTGTGAGAGGTAAGAGGGGGGTGCTGTGCTGGTGAAAAGGTGAGTATGTGTGTATGTATGTTAGTGTATGGTGTTATGTGTATGCTAATGTTTTGTGTTACATAGTTTGTGTATATGTAAGTGTATGGTATTAGAGTAAGTGTGTGTTTGTGTATGGTGTTAACATGTGTGTAATTGTATCTTAGTTCACATTTGTGATGACTCAGTACCTTGGTACCAACACACATACAGTTTTTTTTTCTAGGGCTTTCATTTTGATACCATTTTATATGTATAGTATGACTCATATACTAAAAAATAGTGAAAACCGTTGTGTCAGTTTAAATTGCTGAAAACCAGCACCTGTATGGTTTAATTGTTTAATCATACACCTAATTATATGCCTACAAAATCCCTAACTTTGTGCAAGTGTTAAAGAGTAAAAAGAAACTAGTAACATGTCTATTTGTGAAAGCATTCTTACTTTACAGCATATACTGTATTTGCTCAATTATAAGACAACCCCCCAAAATTTGAATATTAATTTAGGGGGAAAAAAAACAACTACCCTATAGGAAAAAAGTTTTACTAGTAAATATTAATTCACATATAAACATTTTTTTATAATAATAATAATAATTTAATAAAAACTATGATAAAAATATTTTGTTGTTTTTATTTCCTTTTCTTTGCCACTCTGCCCCAGTTATGCACATCTGCCACCCCCAAAATGCCTTTTTTTTTTTTAATGTTTTTTATTTTAGATACAAAAAGTACAAAACATATAAAAAGACAATAACTTACAATACATTAGCAGCATATGAAATTGCTTATTGCTGGACCTCATAGGTCTCTATTATAAGTAGAGGTCTATATAATTTCTTGATTCAATCTAGCTACAATTTTCCATGCATGCTAATTACAAATATGGATAACATTATGACAAAAAAGACAAAAATGCCTTATATGCCACTCTGCCCCCCAGAAATGCCTTATACCCCCTATATGCTACTGGCCTGGTCTGATGATCATGTTTTCTTTTACATCACACAGATGGTCAGATGCGTGTGTGTCACTTAGCTGAAGAACATTTGAGCTTTTTGCTTTGTTTTCGTCTAATTAGTTTTCAGGGCTTTGCAAGTATTGCCAAATTTACCAATCCAAATACAAAAGTCTAATATGTATATATATATATATATATATATATACATACAATATATATATATTTATTTACACACACAATTTATACTTAAGCAATGTTTAAGGAATAATATGATTTCCACAATGATATCCTACAACATTATTCAGCTAGGTGAATACATAAATCATAATAAGACACGTGACATATAATAACTTTCAAAAATAAAAATTAAAAAGACCATGGGCATTATTCCTTCATACATCCACATCAAGGCTAAGTGGGAAGAACACTTTGTTTAAATACACAATAGGGCTATAAGGTTTGAGAGAGGTTGTCTGCATATCCTGGTTTAGTTTATCATTTATGGGTCTTTGATGTTAAATTATATCACAGCAATATCAAACAGGGGACAAAAATAAATGCTGATTGAAAGACATGTTTTGGTAATTTTCCCCCTTTAAGAGAACTAAATCATCAGCAAGAGAAAGGAGTAAAAGGTTTTGCAATACAGAAATCTAATGCATCAACAAATTTCACAAATAGAGAGGGAGAGCAGATTTCAAAAGAAAAAGAATTGCTAGAATATTAGGTCAGTCTTTGAGCTGGCCAGGGTCACACCAAAGTGAAATTGGCAGGATTTCTACCTTACAGAAAAAGTATGGGATTAATGAAAAAGACCTCTTGAAGAACTACTGGCAATAGGGATATCTGGAAAATAAAAGCCAAGAAATTAGATATGGTTCAGCTTTAATAGCAGGTATCAGGGGCCTAATATGACATTCAAGTAGTTCTCATCTACTACCAAGATCACTGAATCTGTGTTACTGTTGGTACTGTCGCTGGCTGGTTAGGTAATACAACCATATAGGTAGGTAACACATGGGTTGAAAAGTCTCCTGGCAGGGGTCTGTAGATGTGAACAGTTGAAGTCTTCTGAGGAACATTGTGGCTGTATGGCACCTCAGACCAAGTACCAGGGACAGACACTTCGGACAAGATTCTGTAGCTGGACTGGTGGGGGCATGCTCTCTGTAGCCGGGCTTACAAGGGTCCACTCTTTGTAGCTGGACTGGTGGAGGACTGGAGACCCTCAGGCAGGGGACATGGAAGGAAGCCCTCAGGTAATGGTCAAGGAAGCTGGGGCGGTGCTCCTGAGATGCAGGGGTGGCCACTAGTGGCTGCAGGTAGACATGACAGCAGGTATACAATAGGATCTCAGCAGGCAGGGAGGAACCCTGACATTTAAGTCCTTGAATCAGGGAAAATGGGCTTACTAGATGGGCTTAATGGTTCTTATCTGCCGTCAAATGTTATTATTCTAAATTCCATGTTACAACATGATACTCCCCATCCTGGAGTGTAGAATAAAATCCCAGAAAGGCTGAGCAGACTGATCTAGGGGTCCCACCCTGTCACACATGCACTATTTGATGATATTGAGGATGATGTAGACGATCAATTCGGTTGTAAAGTACAATAGGAATAGTCACTTTTGTACAACTATTTGTTTTTCCAACATATAAAAGTATTCTGCCCCGAGGGTCCAACACTCAGAAGAGTGTTTCTGTGTGCCGCATTCCTTTTCCTTTGACAAGATGGAACATACATCAGGCTTGGGCACCAGTAGCAAGAGACATGGTGCATAGTAGACCCAAAAGAAAACACCTGGACATAAAACAAGTAGTTTTAGTTTGTTTCTAAGTGAAACTAGCTAACGAGAGGCCATCTTCTTTACTGATACCCGACAAAAATACATGACTTCTTAGGGTAGGTTATCTGGAGTTCTTCTGAGTGAGTGGCTTGGTGAGTGTGCGTGTCTAGCCACACAAGAGGTGTGCTTAGATATGTGTGAGGTTAGCCCCAGAGAGCACTAAATGGGTTAGTAATGGTTGGAAATTTGGGTGGGAAGTGGGTATAACTAAACATGGCTCCACTGCCCTGGAGAAGGAGGAGAATGATCAAGGTAAGTGGTTTGCAGAGGCTAAAATGTATAAAAACCAGAGCGTTTCCAGGTATGCTAATATCTCCCAGTCAGCAAGAACATTCCAATGGTTTTTATGGTGATAAGACTGCTTCTAACACTCTGCAATTCAGGAACATTCCACGAGTTTCTATGGTGATTATACACCAGAACCAGAACTTTTCTTTATAACCCCATTGGGACCTGCTTAGTAAATAAAGCTAATATTGGAGCTCACATCCATAAAGACACAGAAGGGGTAAAACCATAAAATGCATAATAATATCATTGTTTATCCATGATGACTCCTGATGCAATGTATGAAAATGGAAGTAAAACTGATTTTTCTGGTTGCCAGAATTTTATAAATCAGAAAAGCCCAGTACAATCCGCAAATTGCTCCCGTGTGTATCTAAAGCATTACTTCTATTACCTTGGATGTTAGTTTGATTAATAGTCTAATAAGCCGGACCAACAAACTTTACTTTGAAATTGCTCTGCGTGTGCATCCAAGGTCTGCTCTGGCTAGATAAAAGATTCTTGTAAGAGTTTCTTAAACAACAAATATTTTTCACATGGATGAAATAATATTGGTAGAATTTCTTTACACTATAATAAGATCTCTATTATGATCCATGCTTATAAAATGTACTAAACATTCAGGGAAAAGGAAAAAAGGAAAAAAAACTCTGTTTTTGTTTTTGTTGAATTTGTGAGTCATCTCTTCTTCTCATGCATTTTCTGGGATGGTTGTCAGTAATTACAAGATGTTGCTTTATCTGGGGTCATAAATGCTTAAACAAGCTGTGATAAGCATTTTGGCAGCATTCCCAGAAAATGTGGTTAATGTTCAAAGTGGGTACATGTGTATTAAGTGTCCAATAAATCTAACAGGTGCTGCTTATTAAGTATTAGCAAATAAAAACTCACCAGGAAACAATCAAGGACAGGGTGCAAAATGTTACCTACATCAAAAGGAAAAAAGTTTAATTAGTTAACCATTGAAATTCCAGAGATATCTATCCTGAAAAAAAATCCTATCTCAGATCATGCTACTGTAAAATTAAACTTTTAATAATATCTTTTAAAATCTCAACCAAAGTACCAACTTATATTAGAGAGTTGCAAGGATGAGGCAAACAAAAAAAGAGCCCAGGGATTCTTTGGACCTCAAGTTACTTCTACTGGGAGGCTGTTCCACATATTCACCCCCCCCCCCAGTAAAGTAAATCTTCCTTACATTAAGTAAAGCTTTATTACATTAAATAAATTAACACATCTCAGGGGTTCTGTGGACCACATACTTCTTTTGCTGGGAGGCTGCTCCATCTATCCACCACCCCCTCAGTAAAGTAAATCTTCCTTACAATAAGTAAGATTTTATTACATTAAATAAAAGTATAATCATAGGGGTCCTGTGGACCTCAAGCTTCTTCTGCTGGGAGGCTGTTCCACATATCATCACCTCTTCAGTAAGTTCGACTTTATTACACAAATAAAAGTATAAATCTGTATTATTATTGCACTTTCCAAAACCTAGGGTGTTTCACAAGGTTCAGTCAAAAAAAACATTTATGCAACCTTCTTCACACCAACCTCTTCTAAAGATATTTGACAAAAAAATGACTGTGTATTTTTCATACTCTGTTTGCAGTTTTGTAAAGATATAGGTTCAACTGCTGGGGGGGGGGACATTGAGCAGTAATATCCACATAAATTGATTTTTAAGCTCCCTTACACACTGAAATATTTTCTTAAGTTTGCTTTATTATTTATATGTCTACTGGGAGGAGTGAGGGTTTGTATAGGGCTTAAATCGAGTTTTAATTACGTGTATAATTTATCAGACCCTTTGAAAGTATGTAAGGAGCACTGCTTTAGCTGTTGACACTACATAAATAATAATAATAATGTATACTGTATATACTGTACTGCATATGTGTGTGGTTTCTTTTGCAACATAAATTATGATCCCCTTGGAGACTGTAAACCCCAGGGCTCTCTCTGTGAAATAATATGGTGCAGTATAAAACAATGAATAATAATAAAGTGAACCCATGATAAGGTCCCTTTAAATGTATATGGATTTTAATTTGTTTTTTTTATTATTATTTATTTTAATTATTTCAGGTTTTTTTCCACAGTGATCAGGAAACAGGGCTCTGCAACCTTTTAGACAGAGAAAGTATCAGAACTTATTATTCTCTCATCCCTCACATAAGATGCTCAAAAAGTTGTCATGCATGGCTGGTATTACTATTAAAAAATAATTATTATGAAGGTTAGCAGTTTACAGAGGCAAAAATCTGTAGCGCTCATGTTATGTAAAACTTTTACACATAAATAGGAATGTCCTCCATAGTTTCTCTTTTTTAATACTGGTATTACATTAAAACTATTTTAACTAGACACTAGTCTTCGTGTTTGTGTACCTTGTTCGTATATTTTTTTTTTCTTTATTTTCTGCCCATTTCCATGGAAATGCCGTGAAACTGTGATGAAATTAATAAATTAACGCGTTGAAGAAATTGAATCAGGAATTTTAGACCAATTTTACATGCTTCCCTAACATTTGCAATTTACCTACAATGGCAAACTTACAACCTGATTTTGACGGGACTGGACTGAAAACAAAACGATACTGTCCTGGGACTGTTGGCATGTATGCAGATTAAAGAAAGTGGGTCAAAAACTCTAAATAAGCTTAGATTTAGGGTTATAGTGTTAATGTAAGGATAGTAGTAGTGCACCGGTTTGGTTAAAGATCTATTATAAATGTGTTATCTAATTTTAAATGTAATAGGTGTTATTAAATGCATGATGTCACGAGAGTGAGCTGATCAGCTCACTCAATCAATGTCCCTCCTTAAGAAATGGCGGGAGCCATGCGTAAACGAAGAAGAACAGGAAGAAACAAGAAACGTTATACCTACCTCATAAGCATGAGAATAACTTAATTAGCCTACTGCATGTAGGAACTTCTCTGGGCAGGCTACCCCCAGCCATGGAGTGGCATTGTGTGTGGGGTGGCAATCTACATGGGCGAGGATAGCTACACAAGGAAAGCAGGGCTAGCCACCAATAAGGGTGGGACAAGCATCGCATAGCATTGAATTTTGGAATTAGGAGGGCAATTGGGGAGAAGATCTGGCTAAACAATGTTCCATGTCCCAGGGGAAAGAACAGAGTGATGCAGGCAATGCTACTTACCAGATAGTTCCCAGGTATGTCCATAAGCATTGGCATAATCTAGGATTGCACAGTTTGAGTCATTGAGGGCCAGCTTTTCTCACTGCCTTTGGATTTGATGCCCTTGGACTTTTATTTGTTTTGTTTGTCGGGTTGCAGACCAACCTATCAGGGTGTACGTCGTTCCATATCTTTGACTTGTGATGTTTGAGTTTGGAGGCTAATCAAAATATGACATGATTATCTACAGTGGTGAACCCAACATCTATAAAGAAACAAAGTTTATTATACAAAACCAAGTTCTCTTCAGTGCTACACAAAGGGCTGGCCCGACAATGGAGCCGAGTGGGGCTCCAATGGTTTTCACTTACCAAGTTGTCAGTACCCGCTCGGCGCCCCTCTCTCTCTCTCCTCTGCGAGCCATCTAGCTCGGTCTCGGTGCCGGCTTGTAATGCTGAGCGCCGGAATATGACGTCATTTCCGGCGCTCATCATTACAAGCTGGCACCGAGACCGAGCAGGGAGACTCGCCGCAGGACTGCTGAAAGGTAAGTACAAGGGGGGGGTAGATAATAGGGAGAGAGGGAGAGGAAGGGTAGATAATGGGGGGCGGCCGGGTAGATAATGGGGGGCGGCATTTTAAACTTCGCCCCATGCAGCATTTTGTCTTGGGCTGACCCTGGCTACACATTACTCTATACAGCACTGTATCTAAAACTTACCTTTTTTCATGAGACCTCACGTTTTACCTCTCAACAATCACACTTTGACAAACTATAAACTCACGCTAGAGGAAGTTTTATTAACTGTAAAGAGACAGCACCCCTCTTAGGTTTTAGGAAATGGGAGTCCAAGGAGTAGACTTTGGTTGCCAATTACAGCTTATTAGCATTTATCCCACAAGACATGATCACTGATTACAGATAATGCTGTACTGAGCAGGATTCGGATCAAAAGCAATTTACTTAATTTCAGTCTTCACTGCCGTGATAAAATCAATGTAGGGAGTCAGGTATGTAAAATAATTAAAATGTTTTCTTAGGAAGTCATATGTAATAAATCATTTTCTTAAGTAAACTACCCAAAAATAATGACTCTTATCTGCGATAAGTATTTTTTTATGTCAACATTTACAGTTAATAAACATGTTTTAAAGAAGAACTTAGCCAAAAGGCCAAAATGTTAAGCTTTTTAAAAATACATTAATCTACACGGAATTCATGGTGGGTCATCAGTTTTCTTACATGTTCCAAGAGAGATAAAAACACCGGACACATAAAACAGGATAATAAATAATTTACAGTTATTTGGCAAGCACTGGTACAATGATAACATGCATACTAGTGTGCAGGAACACATCTTACGTCATCTTACTGTACACGTGTATAAACATGTATAACTAAGCTACTGGCCTGAAAAAGTAATATATGCGGTAAATGCTGTATATCACAGACCTGGACTGGCCACTGGGCACACTGGACAGATGCCCGGAGGCTGGTGCCTGATGGGCCCTATGTTCCTTTACTGCCCCTTATATGACTGTCTTTTAATGCTTCTCCGCTCTGTTTCTATACCCAGCCACATGCTGCAAAAGTATAAAAGTGTTGTGTGTCATACATTTGTAGTCTGTATGTCAACAGATGATAGATGCAGGAACAAGCCCTAGTGATGAAAACTAAAATTGTGCGTTAGGCTTACAGCAGAGTAGTTACCTACTTTTATAATTATTTGGCTTCTCTTATAAGCATTGATGTGTTGTTAGTGGTCATTGGTATTGTGTCCTTGCAATATGTACCCTGAGATCCTAGTTTGTGCCACTAGAGTCCACAGAATACATTCACAAAATGGTATATTAAACCACCTATGACACCTGAAAAATTCTTCCAACAACGAATATATTGTTACAAAGAATATTGTATTACTATTTTTCAAAATATGGTTACTCATTTATTTAATCATGGTGGTTAGGGCAAGAATTCCTACAGCCTGCCATTACACTCTACACTAGAGTCAGCACCCAATACAGGGGCTCTGCATCGCCACCTACTGAGCAGAGGTAGATTAACAATTAAAAAAAAAATCACAAACAATACTTTATGGATCTTATTACATGATTTGTTGATGTATTAAAACACTGCTTAGTAAATAATGTTTTTTAAGGTTAAAGTAAATGGGTAGCCATTGAACACTTATACACTAACACTCTGGCAACCATGGCCTTAGTGGGTGTCCAGTTATAACTGTGTAGTGATATTAACCTTTTGATTGACCATGGTTGTTTTGCACCAAAGGTGCAAAATAGTTCTCCTTATTGTCGGCCACACAGTTTATCTACAGTATTTTTAATGTTCAATAAAATGTCATTACTTTAAGCAATAACTGTTTTTTTAAAAAAAGGATGTCCATTTAAAAATAAGACACACCAAATATTAACTTCACTGCACATATAATCTAATCAAAACATGGTGAGTGGTTTAAGTATGTTTTTGAAGTGATGTATATGCTTTTGTCCACTTACTGAAGCACACTATATGTACAGTATTATAGAATATGTATTTTTCTGCAATTTTTTTGTGAGGAACATTGTTATATTATAATAGTTCAATTTTGATGAGCATCTTTCCTTTTTCCAAAATCTTACATTTTGTAGTTTGGTACACCTATATAATGGTATCTAAAGTTTAAAATATTTACACACCCACCTTATGCATATGCCATGGGGTACTGCATGGTTAAGCTCTAACTTTAAACCAAGTATCTCCAAAACAATTACTGTAACTAATCACAATGTATTGTATTGCTGTATTGTATTCTCTCAAGACCTTATTTTCCTTATACACCAATGTGTTTTAACATGTCCATGTTATTGTCAGTTTTGGATACTGCATCCCCAAAATTAATTACATTATCCTAAAAGCTGTGAGGATGAAGGATCCCCTTTAAGAAAGTTTTCGACACAAAGTAAGCTCAATTTCAATGGTAATCATTTCTAATGCTTTGCCAGTAACTTGCATACATTTCATTCCTTTTTTGAAGTTTCATGTTAAATACTATTGCCAGCTGGAAGCTCTTGATAGCAGAGGTTTCTTCTAAAACTTTAGTACACAATGGAGCACCAATAGGACAAAAAAAAAAAAAATTCTGTCAGTCGTGCAGACCAAAGAATACATTTGTTAAATTATTGATAACTTTTAATGCTTTCTAATCTGCACTACAACAAAACTTTGTTTTATTTCCATTTTCTTGGTTATGTCTGTATTGATGTTGAATTTTACTGTGGAAAAAATTGACTACAGAATATTTGTATTTTCTGAACAATTCACAAACATCAAAAGGATACCAGGGCATAATAATTAAATACATAAAAAAAAACCATTTTATATTACTTTAACAAATGTTGTCATTTTAACTACACAGTACTGAAAAACAAAATGAATGTGGCATCTAAAAACTATAGTTTTCTGCTTTAATCTTCAATGTCAACAATTGATGTCGCAGTACAGCGCTTGCCACAGCAAATCGAACAAAAAAACAAAATATTGTAACATATTATCTACCAATAGTTTGTTTCAAATGTTATCCCAGGACGGTGTGGTAGGTGCAGTTTAATGTTGATAAATGTAAGTATGCACTTGGGATATAAAAATCCAAAGGCAAAATATAGCCTCGGGGGTACTGCTTTGTCAGTGACAAAAGAAGAGAATGAATTCAAGTAATTATTTCTGGGGACTTAAATGTAAGCAGGCAATGCAATACGGTGTCAAAAAGGCAAGCATGATGCTGGGTTGCATAGCTAGAAGGATTAGAAGAAGAGGTGGTTCTGCCACTTCACAGATCTATGGTAAGACCTCACCTACAGTATTGTGTTCAGTTCTGGAGACCCAATCTACAGAAGCATATTGACATTCTGAAGAGAGTTGAGAGGAGGGCTTCTTGAATGGTAATTGGTTTGCAGGATTAAATTATCAGGAAAAACTAAGGGACCTCAAAATGTTTAACTTGGAGAAAAGAAGAGAGAAAGGAACCATAATAGAAACATAAATATATGTGGACTTAAAGTAAAGGAGGGAAGATTATTTGAAATTAGGAGAATGGTTAGAACAAGAGGGCATGATCTAAAACTAGAGGGTCAGAGGCTTAGATGTAATGGAAGACATGTTGACTTTACTGAGAGGATGGTATATAAATTGAACAGCATCCCATTAATAGCTAATATAGTGAGGGAATTTAAACATTTCATGGGATTTGCCACTGATGTCAAATGTCTTTGGGCCTTAGTTGCAATTTTCAGCATAAAACCAGGTTTGAAGTGCCAACACTGCATTTTGGTGCCTACTCTTGGTGTAGTGCAGTGTTGTATACATGCACACACACATACTCACAAACACATACAAACATACTCTTAAACACATAAATACAATAGCAAGAAAAGTAAGTGAACCCTTGAAATACGATATGATCTTCATCTTAATTACAATAATGAACAAACACAATCTTTCTTAACTAATAACATAAACATTTGTATTGTTCTTGTCCACATTGAATACCTCATTTACCCTTTTTCAGAGTGGGTTTCAAAAAGCATGTAGGCTAAACACTTCAACAAAAGCTATTTGGAGCCAGGAGATAACAAACCTGGAGTCCAATCAATGAAACAGCATTGGAGTTTTTGTTTAAGAGATACTTTGACAAAAGCATTTTGAGTGGTTTTCTCGAGAAGCAAGAAACATTGGAAGTCCTATCATCAAGAATTAGATTTGAATAAGGTAGGAAAACATTGCAAAGTAATCTCAAAGAGTTTACATATTCGTCAGTTCACAGTAAGACGAATTGTTTATAAATGGAGACGATTTAGTAGTGTGGCTACTCTGCCTAGAAGTGGGTGCTCAGCCAAGATGAGTCCAAGCGTCAAAATGATCAATGAGGTAAAGAAGAACCCCAGAGTAACAGCTAAAGGGTTGAAGGAATCATTGGAACTGGTTAACATCTAGTCTACTGTATTCAAAACATTTAACAGGCATGTGGTCCATGGCAGGACACTACAGAAGAAACCACTGCTCTCCAATTTTAAAATGTTTTGTGGTCTGACAAAACTAAGGCTGAATTGTCTATGAAGAACATGCAGCACTACCTATGATGTAGAAAGGGCACCGCATACCCACATGAAAACATCATCCCAATGGAGGAGTAGGGTGGAGGCAGCATTATTATGATGATTATTATCATATAGTGCTGTCTTGCTGCCTCAGGTCCTGGACATCTTGGCATCATTGAATTCTCAAGTTTATCAAGATGTCATACAGGATAATGTCAGGGTGACTGTCTGCCTGCTGAAGCTCAGTAGAAGTTGGGTGATGCAGCAGAACATCAAACATCAAAGTAAATCTACTACAGCAGGGGTGTCCAAGTTGCCACCCTCCAGCTGCTGCAGGACTAAATCTCCCATACTCCTCAGCCAGCCCCTTAGCTGAAAGAGCATTAGGGGAGATGTAGTCGTGCAGCAGCTGGAGGCCTACAATGGGTATGTTGTACTTCTACATCACGTGGATGGCCTGGTGCATGTGCGTCGCTTAACTGGAGAACACATGGCACCAGAATGCATCCACGGAGGCTCCACCTCGCAACTTAGAGGAGTTAAAGGATAAACCATAGGCCATAGGTTTGGCATCACTAGGATAGGCATATGGCTATCCAGGATCTAAGCCAGGGGCATGGACTGATGAGGAACAATTGGCAGGCTAGATAGGACTTCTTATGTACCGGCAAATTCTATGTTTCTACATTTCTAAATGTTTTTTTCCCCAAATGGAGAAGAATTTTATAATTTAACTTGCAAGAGTTTAATTTCCAATAACAATTGCTTATCTGTTGCCTGCAGCTAATGCGGCTCTGTTTCTGTGCAGTATTAACAGTCCAGGTTATTGCTCCACTGCCTGGTAATAAAAATGACATTTTTTTTATGAGAACATTAATGAAAAGACAAAATGTTTTCAATTGGTTTCTCATGAATAACCATATCTGTTTACGTATTTTCCCCAAGGATTATTTTTGGTGGTTTTTGTGTTCCTGCTGGTGGAATTCTGCCAAGAGTTATTTGTCTGGGAACTGCGGAAAATATTCTGTTGTTTGTTGCTGCGTATTTCTATTGTGTTGTTTATCTGCTTAATCAGAAATATCTAATACCACAATTCCCATATGGTAATTAGCTTTTTTGCACATTCAAGACCACAGATTATTTCTTAATTAGTAATACTGTTCTGCCAATTTTGACGTGCTATGCAAATAGTTTTCTTTGTTCCCATGGACTTTTTTTTTAAAGGGAATCACAGATGTTTTGTAACAAAATTAATGTTAAGTAATTATATATATATATATATATATATATATATATATATACATACAAGCATTCAGTTTGTTTGGCAGTGTGGATGTGCTATAAATACAGTATGAATTAAAATTTATTTTAGGCTTTAGTTTAAAATACATAAAAAATAATTATGCAACATGAAAATACATGTAATTTAGCTTTCTTAATTGCTATGGATAGAATACAGATGTTAACAAAGACATTATAATGTCTTACCAGCACATGCACAATGGAAGATACTGGACTGCATAAGCTTCAAGAGTCTCACGGCATTCTTTCCCACAAGCGCAGACTTTCTCTCAGATTCCTGACCTTGAAATCTTAAGGAGTTATTGTTTGTTTTTCCTCATTAATTTACTCCTTCTATCCTCAGCATACCAGGGAACTCTGGGTTTTACTAGGAAGTCTCCAAGTGAAGGGTAGCTTCCCCGGGTCTCAAGTTCCTTTTCCTCTTTCTCTGGGCAGGGAAACAGTGTTTGGCGATGCACATCCCCGGTCACTTCCCTATCTACTCTCAGCTCATTTAAGGCTTTCTGGTACTAACCTTGTCCCACACATGAGGACGAGGCACTGAGTGAGAGATCCAGGTAGCCTAACCTGGGAAGTTCCCAGTTATGATCGTCAGTATTAGTAGGCAAAGTAATGAATCATTTTTTGCTGACACTAAACTGAGCTCTGCTTAAGCAAAAGTAGTGTCTTCTCTTAAAACCATATTTGCTCGATTATAAGACAAGGTTTTCTTCAGAGCAAATGCTCTGAAAAATACCCCTCGTCTTATATTCCTCAAATAGAGGTCTGACTACAAGACTACAATCCAGATCCCCCGCAGCGCTGCAGGGGACCTGGATCCTCCTCTCTGGCAATGTGAGCAGACAACCTCTGCTGCTGCTGGCTCTTCTGCCGGCGCTTCTATGACGGAGTGCCAGTGTGACATAATCTTCCGGTGCTCCACCATAAAAGCCCAGGCGGAATTAACAGCCAGCAGCAGCTACCCGACACTTCCGTCGGGGCTTCTATGACAGAGCCCTGGAGTGACGTGACCTCTCGGTGCTCAGTCATAGTAGCCTCAGCGGAAGTCCCTGGTAGCAGAGTAGGTTGTCTATGAGCATCTGGCAGATGTCCACCGGCTGCCCCTACTTGACACCAGGAAGTCTGTAGCATGAGGGACAAGTGTAGTGATACATCGGTAAGTGGGGGAGCATATAGGGGGGTATAAGGCATATCTGGGGGGCAGAGTAGCAAGTTGTGGGGCAGATGTGCGTAACTGGAAATAAAAACTAATTTTTTCAATCATAATTTATTAAATATGAAAAGATAGTTTACATGTAAATTAATATTTACTAGTAAAACTTTTATCCTATAAAGTAGTCTTATATTTAGGCTTTTTCTTTTTTTCTAAATTAATATTTACATTTTGTGGGGTCATGTTATAATCAGGGTCGTCTTATAATTGAGCAAATACGGTATCTAAAAAATGCTGAGATTGGCAAGCAAAAAGCATAAGCTCTAAATAGATGTAATAAATAGACTTGGGCACCAGGGGGCTCTTCGTGTTCGTCTTCGTGCTCGTCTTCGGGGGGAAAAAAACCTTCGTATTCCGCGAATATTCGCCCGTTCCTGTCTTCCCTTCGGGCGAATATTCGCGGACATTCTTCGTGCTCGTTTAATCTTCGTTTCCTTCCCGGTTGCCTAGCAGGGGTTAATACGGGGTTAACAACACATCGGAGCAGCAGCAGCTGCCGTGAAGGAACGTGTGTGCAACTCTATTGGTCGTTTCGGCAGGGGGCTGGTCTGGCATCAACAAGTGAATTGCAGAACGCACTTCATTCGTTGATGGCAGGCCAGCCCCCTGCCGAAACGACCAATAGAGTTGCACACACGTACTGAGGTGTACTGTACACAAAATGACCTAGAGACAAATGCTCCAAGGAACTTGGCCTCCGTTTATCATACACAGTCACACATCCATAGATGTTTAATAAAAGAATAAGGATTATTTTACATTTTTAAATTGATTTTGGACCACTTGTAATACATGCCTAACATTTGCTACCTATTCACAATGGCATACTTTGCAACAACCCAACTTTTACTGGACAGGACTGGAAAAAAGCAGGACTGTCCACCAAAATCTTAGGTGTGTTGGCAGGTATGCGGATGGAAAAATGTTGGACAAGAACTAAAAAATAGCTTAGGGTTAATGTACGGTTATGTTTAAGATTAGTAGCAGTGCACTGGTTTGGTTAAAGATGTATTATGTCTAAATAATAATTTAATTTTAATTTTAATGGGTTTTAAAAAATTAAGGGGTTTATTTAAATGTATTTTAAAGTTAGATTTATTATTTAGTACTTTATTATATTTATTTAATGTTTATACTAGTGCTACCTACCGAGCTATAACTACCAACGTGTATTTGCATACCTAGATAGCTAAATTAGATGGGACAGGACTGGAAAAAAGCAGGACTGTCCCTGAAAAAGTTGGGTCTGTTGGCAGGTATGTGGATGGAAAAATGTTATAGTATGAAGTGTGAGTTATAGCGTTAATGCTAGTGAGTGTAGAAGTGAAGGCCAGGACAAATAACAAGAGGAAAGGTCCTTGTGATTTGTGCATTGTACGTGTATGTGTTATGTGTGTTATGTGTGTTGTCACTGTGTGTTATATGTGTTATGTATTATGTCACTGTGTTATTTGTGTTATTGTGTTATGTTTGGTTGGTTGGTTGTGTATCAGAAGGAAAATAATGAAATGGAAATGGAAAAGGAAATGGAAAAGGAGAATGAGTGGGCAATTGGCGACCCACTCACCTGTTTCACCCCAGAGCAAAGCATCCAAACACTGTCAGTCCTAGACGTTTGGCAGCGGACTTCCAGAGCTCAGACACAAGGCCCTAGCGTAAACTGGCCACTCCGGCGGAGGTAGCAGGCGTTGCCACACCGCAAACAGACGCAGCCAGGGGGGAGAAACTGCCCTTACCATTAGGGACATTTTGGGCATGACTCTAGCCAGGAAGCAAACTGGCACAGAAGAGATGCTGGCACCACCACAACCACCACCACCACCACCAGCAACAGCATTGAAAAATGGGAAAGGCGAATGAGTGGGCAATTGGCGACCCACTCACCTGTTTCACCCCAGGGCAAAGCACCCAAACACTGTCAGTCTTAGACGTTTGGCAGCAGACTTCCAGAGCTCAGACACTAGGCCCTAGCGTAAGCTGGCCACTCCGGCGGAGGGAGCAGGCGTTGCCACACCGCAAACAGACGCAGCCAGGGGGGAGAAACTGCCCTTACCATTAGGGACATTTTGGGCATGACTCTAGCCAGGAAGCAAACTGGCACGGAAGAGATGCTGGCACCACCACCACAACCACCACCAGCAGCGGCAGTGAAAAATGGGAAAGGCGAATGAGTGGGCAATTGGCGACCCACTCACCTGTTTCACCCCAGGGCAAAGCACCCAAACACTGTCAGTCTTAGACGTTTGGCAGCAGACTTCCAGAGCTCAGACACTAGGCCCTAGCGTAAGCTGGCCACTCTGGCGGAGGTAGCAGGCGTTGCCACACCGCAGACAGAGGCAGCCAGGGGGGAGAAACTGCCCTTACCGTTAGGGACATTTTGGGCATGACTCTAGCCAGGAAGCAAACTGGCACGGAAGAGATGCTGGCACCACCACCACAACCACCACCAGCAGCAGCAGTGAAAAATGGGAAAGGCGAATGAGTGGGCAATTGGCGACCCACTCACCTGTTTCACCCCAGGGCAAAGCACCCAAACACTGTCAGTCTTAGACGTTTGGCAGCAGACTTCCAGAGCTCAGACACTAGGCCCTAGCGTAAGCTGGCCACTCCGGCGGAGGTAGCAGGCGTTGCCACACTGCAAACAGACGCAGCCAGGGGGGAGAAACTGCCCTTACCATTAGGGACATTTTGGGCATGACTCTAGCCAGGAAGCGAACTGGCACAGAAGAGATGCTGGCACCACCACAACCACCACCAGCAGCAGCATTGAAAAATGGGAAAGGCGAATGAGTGGGCAATTGGCGACCCACTCACCTGTTTCACCCCAGGGCAAAGCACCCAAACACTGTCAGTCTTAGACGTTTGGCAGCAGACTTCCAGAGCTCAGACACTAGGCCCTAGCGTAAGCTGGCCACTCCGGCGGAGGTGGCAGGCATTGCCACACCGCAGACAGAGGCAGCCAGGGGGGAGAAACTGCCCTTACCGTTAGGGACATTTTGGGCATGACTCTAGCCAGGAAGCAAACTGGCACGGAAGAGATGCTGGCACCACCACCACAACCACCACCAGCAGCAGCAGTGAAAAATGGGAAAGGCGAATGAGTGGGCAATTGGCGACCCACTCACCTGTTTCACCCCAGGGCAAAGCACCCAAACACTGTCAGTCTTAGACGTTTGGCAGCAGACTTCCAGAGCTCAGACACTAGGCCCTAGCGTAAGCTGGCCACTCCGGCGGAGGTAGCAGGCGTTGCCACACCGCAAACAGACGCAGCCAGGGGGGAGAAACTGCCCTTACCATTAGGGACATTTTGGGCATGACTCTAGCCAGGAAGCGAACTAGCACAGAAGAGATGCTGGCACCA
This sequence comes from Spea hammondii, assembly GCA_029215755.1. NCBI lineage: Eukaryota > Metazoa > Chordata > Amphibia > Anura > Pelobatidae > Spea > Spea hammondii. The sequence goes on along the minus strand of JARDYJ010000002.1, from coordinate 20,962,918 downwards.
CCACAACCACCACCACAACCACCACCAGCAGCAGCATTGAAAAATGGGAAAGGCGAATGAGTGGGCAATTGGCGACCCACTCACCTGTTTCACCCCAGGGCAAAGCACCCAAACACTGTCAGTCTTAGATGTTTGGCAGCAGACTTCCAGAGCTCAGACACAAGGCCCTAGCGTAAACTGGCCACTCCGGCGGAGGTAGCAGGCGTTGCCACACCGCAGCAAGTGCAACCAGGGGGGAGAAACTGCCCTTACCATTAGGGACATTTGAGGCATGACACTAGCCAGGAAGCGAACTGGCAGAGAAGAGACGCTGGCACCACCACCACCAGCAGCAGTAGCAGCATTGGGAAAGGCGAATGAGTGGGCAATTGGCGACCCGCTCACCTGTTTCACCCCAGGGCAAAGCATCCAAAGACTGTCAGTCCTTGGCGTTTAGGAGCGGACTTCCAGAACTCAGACACTAGGCCCTAGCGCAAATTGGCTACACCGGCGGTGGTAGCAGGCATTGCCACACCGCAGCAAGTGCAACCAGGGGGAGAAACTACCCTCTCCATTAGGGACATTTGAGGCATGATTTCAGCCAGGAAGCGAACTGGCAAAAGATACTGGCACCACCACCAGCAGCAGCGTTGGAAACGGAAAAAGGTGAATGAGTGGGCAATTGACGACCCGCTCACCTGTTTCACCCCAGGGCAAAGCATGAAAGTCTGTCAGTCCATGGCGTTTGGGAGCGGACTTCCAGAACTCAGACACTAGGCCCTAGCGTAAATTGGCTACACCGGCGGAGGTAGCAGACGTTGCCACACCACAAACACGTGCAACCAGGGGGAGAAACTACCTTAAACATTACAGAGAAAAAAAATTAACTTTCCAAGCTAAGAGCTGGGTAACCCAACTTGGGCAGATTGAATTTAAGAAAGGCAATCTGCTCCATCAGATGAGGTGCCATGCGTGAGCGCTGTGGACTCAGTATGTTTCCAGTCATAGAAAACACGCGCTCACTTTGAACAGTGGTTGGCGGACATGATAGTAGCTGCTGCGCAACCCATGAGAGTGCAGGCCACACACTCTTCTTTTCATCCCAGTAGCTAAGAGGATCAACATTAGGCGCAGAAGGAACTTCACAGAGGTAAAGTTTGACCATTTCAGCAGCACTACTCTCCTTTCTGCTGCTAGCTCTGCCAGATGGTCCAACTATACTCCCAAGTGCCTCTTCCCAAAACGCAGCTGCTCCACTCAGCTGTGTTGTGCTGCTTGTGGCACTGCTGCTGATGCTGCTGCTAGGAGTAGCAGACCACATCATCTCTTCCTCCTCCTGCACCTCTCCCTCCTCGGACAGCATTCCCATTTTACGTTGCCAGTCACGCACCTTGTTGACCAATTGCTCCCGGTAGCTACTGAGAACATTAAATTTCAAAGCTAGCTTTCCCTTAATTCTTGGATCGCAAAGGCACGCTAGCATCATTTCGGGACTCTCTTCCATTCGTTTGCGAAGGTGTACTTTTAGCAGATCCTTCAGCTTCCTGGCTATGGCTGCTACGTCAGGATGTAGAGTGCCACCTTGAACAGCCTCACGGTTTCCAAGGAACACATCCATCTTGCTGCCTAGATGGGAGAACACTGGGATTACCTGGGCCAGACTGGCAGTGTTTGAGCTTAAATTTTCTGTGGCATCCCTGAATGGTTTAAGGACTGCCACTAGCTGGGCGATCACTGTCCAATCCTCCCTATTCAATGGAGAGGTAATCCCAATATTGTGCTCTGAGGCAAGATTATGGATTGCCCTCTGCTGCTCCAAAATCCTCTCCAGCATGTCTAACGTGGAGTTCCACCGTGTACTGACATCCTGGAGTAGGCAGTGTACGGGAAGACCTGACCTCTCTTGCTCTTCCCTCAAAAGTTGGCTAGCCTTAACACTATGGTGAAAGTGCCCAGCGATCTTTCTGCAGCGGGACAGAACTACTGCTGCCACATTAGTTCCTTCTGACATTGCTGCCTTCACTACAAGATGTATGATGTGGGCTGCACAGCGCACACCAACAATATGACCATCTCGCAGCGCTTTCACCATATTGGCACCTCCGTCAGTTACCACAAAACCAACTTCAACATTGGTGCCCGCCTCTGCTCCCACCCAAAGGCTAAACATTTTCCTCATTGCATGCAGAATATTTTGGGAAGTGTGCTTTTCATCCATCACTTCTGCATGGAGAAGGAAAGATCGGTAGCCTGCTGCAGCAGCTTCCTTAGACACACCGGGCTGCCACCAGTGTGCTGTCAAAGAAAGAAAGGCATGCTGGCCGCTAGGTGCACTCCACAAATCTGTAGTGAAATGAACACACTGACCAGCAGCCTTGGAAAGCTCCTCTTTCACTGCTGCAACACAGGACCGATACAATGAGGGGACAATGTTCCTGCTGAAAGTGGAACGTGACGGAACTGTATATTGTGGAGCCACAGCCGCCATCAATTGTTTGAAAGGCTCCCCTTCGATCATAGAGAAGGGTGCCCCTCCAACAGCAATGAATTGACCAATCAGTCGCGTTACTTTATTGGCCTGCTGTTTGGTCATTGACCTTTTGGATTGGAATGCCACAAATTGTTCCAGGGTGGGCTGGACATGCAGTGCTCCAACCTGCCTTGGTCTCTGGCTGCCAGCACTAGCTGCTGCTGCTGCTGCTGCTATTGGCTCAGAAGAAGAAGCTGTTGGGGTTTTTCCACGGCCACCAGCTATGCTGCCTGCACTAAGTTTTACTTCTGCATCTTTCCCCAATAGCACAGCGTTGTGTTGAGTGCTGAGGTGATGCTTCATGCTAGCACTGGTAAAATGGCCAGACACTTTCCCTCTGCTTATTAGCTTCCCACAATGTTTGCACTTTCCATAGCGCCCTTCTTCAACATTTTCAAAGTGCTCCCAAATTGGGGCGCACATAGCCTTGGAGTGTGCCTTGGGTGCTGCTCCTACTGCTCGGGGTGGATGAACAGAGGCAGAACTAGTGGTGGTGGGACTGGTGGTAACAGTACTGGCCATAGTGGGACTGCTAAATGCTTTAGATTTGCTAGGTTTTGCTGCTGCTGCTTCTGGTGGTGGTGGTGATGGTGATGATCGTAGCGGAGAAGGTGGAGGCTCAGGGGAAAATTGTGCACTAGTCATTTGGACACTGCTCCCTGAGGAATCTGATTCATGACCACTCATCTCCTCTACTTCCTCTGGCTCATAGTCTAGCTCTTCATTAGCCAGATCGAATGGAATTCCTGCTAGGCTGGAGCTAAGACTGATATCGTCGTGAGACTCGTGACTAGTAGTAGTGCGAGCAGGAAGAATAGACTCTGCACTTGGCCTCTCAGTCTCAGGCTCCTCTGCTACCTCGCTAGGTGGAGTCCCACTATGTGTAGCCCTCTCTCTAACTGTCTTTACAAAAATTTTGTAAGGACTTGGTGGCTTGCTAGAGGTACTAGGAGGACATGGCGTGGCGGTACCAGTGGGAACAGTAGGCGCAGCACTAGTGGTGGTAGAGGCGGTGGGGGTGGGGGTGGTGGTGGTTTTCCCTACAAAGGAATGAGATCGCTTTTGTTTGGGACCCCTCTGAGTCTTGCTGCTAATTTGGCTCTGCTTGGTACCTTGCATGCTGCTTGTGGATGGGGAAGATGCTGCTTGGGGCAAAAGGCACTTCTTTTTAGTCACTGGGCTGGTACTACTTGTGCTACCCTTTAACTTTGAACGTGCTTCTGGTGCTTTAGGCTTTCCGTAAAAAACCATAGAGCTTGTGGGCCTAGCCGCACTACTACTGCCTGCTTTTGGTGCCTTTCCTTTACTTGATGATCCTTCAAGCAATGCTTCCCCAAATGATAAGCGAGAGCTTGGCCTACTTGGCCGACTAGACTGACGCAAAGGCTGCATCTTAGAACTGGTGGTGGTGCTGGTGGTGGTGGTAGATGGAGCTTGTCCCTCCTTAGTCCCAAAAGGAGGATCCATTTCAAATTTTGTGTTGTGTGTGTAGTGTAGTGTAGTGTTTAAAAAACTATAAAAAAATAAAAAATAAAAAAAAGGAAAAACGAATTAAAGACAAAAAAATTAGAGGAAGTTCTCTTCAGTGCTACTGCTTAAAAAGTAAAACTATGCACTACTGCACTGTGCTGTTGTGTGCAATCTGACAAAGTGCTAAAGTTATTTAAATTATTAACTCAAGATTAACTATTTAATAACTAGCAGTATTTTATTTTTAATTTGAATTGACACGGGCCTAAGAGCTTAGCCTACTACTATGCTAGCCTAAAGCTATATTTCCTTACTATAAATCTACCTCTAGGCAGACGCTCTCAAACCCACTAAGCTAAAGTGAGGTTAAATCAGATTCACTATGATTTATTAATTAATATTAAGTTATATAATATTAATAGATTAGAAATAATTTACTTATATATTATGTATTATAGATAGAAGAATATAGATTATGAATTAGAATTTAGAATTAGAATTACTTATATTATAGATTATGAATTAGAATTTATATTGTTATATATCATTTATAATATATTATAGATTAAGATTAAAGAAGATTAGAATTATTTTAGTACTACAGCTAGTAGCTTGAAGCTTTGCTTAGTACAGCTCGTCACAGTCAATTTTTCTTGAAAATAATTAGAAATAAAATAAAATGTCACAGCAAAACAGTTAGCTTCACTGCTTGCTGAACAAAAACACACAGCACTTATGCGGCTGCACTCACTAGCCCAACAAGTTCACTTCACTGATGGACTGAGGTGAGCAAAACACTAAGGGTACTTTTAATAAAATTGAAATAAAATGTAAAATAAATGAGAAAATCTTTGCAAAACAGTTAACGTCACTGCTTGCTGATCAAAAAAAAACACAGCACTTATGCGGCTGCACTCACTAGCCCAACAAGTTCACTTCACTGATGGACTGAGGTGAGCAAAACAAATGAAATAAAATGAAAGATTATTAAGAAAAATTGACTTGGTCTCTTGCTGTTGCTAAAACAAAGCACAAACTATAGAGCTGCAGCACCAGTACTAATAAGATTAGCTGAACTATACGCTAGTAGTAATTAATTAATATTATTACTTTTATTTATAGCTAATTTAATTAACTATTAAGATAAGAAAGAATTATAGAATTATTGATATTACTGATTTTAGATTAGACACTAGTAGATGTCTTGAATGTCTACAGTACACTCTACACTAGTATACTATTACTAACTATAACTGACAAATATATATATAATTTTATAATGAATTCAATTATTAATTATATTAATTAATATTACTGATTTTAAATTAGACACTAGTAGATGAATGTCTACAGTACACTCTACACTAGTATACTATAGTATATATATATATGACTGACAAATATATATATATATATAATATTATAATGAACTATTAAATTATAGACTCTATTAAATTATTATTTATAAATTCTATTTAATTTATTTAAGCAGGACAGGCAGTAGGCACTAGTGCCAGCCCAGGGCAAGGGCACCCCAGTGCCACTGAGACACTGGGTGCACTGTCAACTCAACAGCACTTACACTACAGTTGATGACAAATTAAATAAAAATTAAATTAATCAAATTATTATTATTAATTATATTAAGTAGCACTGAAGTGAGGATGACGTACACTGTGAGAAATGGCAGGCTAAGGCTTACCAGTCTCACACAGAACAGAACAATCTCTCTGTAACGCTCGGATGCAGCACAGCAGTGTGGCCAAAGCAGTCACAGCGAAAAATGAATGGATCTCTCAGGCAAGCTCTGGTCTTATAAAGGCGCCTTCAGAATTCAAAAAACAGCAGCACAGGCATTGGACGAGACCCTTAGCGTGACGTCACAAGAGTGAGCTGATTGGACAGACGAGATCAGCTCACTCCTGTTTGAAATTTTGGCGGCTGCGCGGCAAAAACGAAGACGATCACGAAGAATCTTCGATTCTTCGTGGTTGTGAGTCTTCGTCTTCTCCTACGTTTTGCCGGCACTGTATTCTCTTCGGCGTGTCTTCGGAACGAACAAAAAAACGGCCTCTTCGTGCTCGTTTTCATGTTCGCCCGAAGACGAATGCGCAAGTCTAGTAATAAATTAATTTGGTAATACAAGAATCATGTAGGTGATACACTAACATTGTCTTACACACCTTCCTTTGCAAGTCCTATTATTTTGTTGCTTTGATTTGAAATATAACACTAGAGCTTCATAATAATGATGTTCTTAAAAACAAATTCATCATTACTCTGCTAGAAATATTGTTTATGAAGGTAAAAGCCATCGTATTTTACAAAAGTATAGCTAGATTATGCTACCCTTTCCATTTTAATGCACAGAGAGGGCGCATTATAATGCAGAAAGAGTTCATACAGATCAGCGCAAGAGCTCTTGACACAAGAGGGAGTTTGTGCTATCATTTAATATAATTGCTCATCTTTACATAAATTAAGGTTCCTTAATACCACTGCATTGCAAATTATGAAAATTATGGAGAAATTTGTGAACCTCTGGTGCTGTTACTTCTTAAGTAAAGCAGTTCATCAGGACGTGTAAAACTCTGTGACCTGTAACATGTACATTTAACTGAAACTTTAACACTATGACTCCAGATGAAACTTGGTAGTACCCTGGAGCTATGGTCTTTTGGGTAGGCTTGTTGGCAACATGGATCGAGAGACCACTGATTGACCAACTATACATTTGTTTGTATTGTGTGATGCTGTACAGCCCCAGGGAAAAGTTTTGTGCACAGATGATGTGCAAATTAATTGCATGGGTCACTGGGGTGAAGCATTTGGCGAGCCATTGATCCAATTGTATTGTAGCAGAATGGATGCCCAAGGTGGGTTTGTAGGATCCAGTCCAGGACTTTCTTGAAGGCTACATCAGGCACATGTGCTGGGCATTTAAACCCCCTGGAGTCTGACAATCAGAGAGACTGTTATCCCAGAGCAGGGAGAGGCCTTGAAGACAGTGGCGTCTCCAGCTTTCATATTTAGGGGGGGCACATGGGGGGACAGGGACCAAAGTAGGGGGGCCAATTATAAAACGGTACATATACACTATATACATATATATATATACATATATATATATATATATATACATACACACGTTAGACGTGCATTTTTAACTACATAATATGCACTTATCTCTTTGAAGTAAAGACCGTGATTGAAATATGATTTCAAAATAACAGTTAAACTGGCAGTTATTTTTCATTCTTTAATATTAGCCCCTGCTGACAATATAAATATTAGACCCTGCTGCCAATATATAGAAATATTACACCCTGCTTCCGATATATATTAATATTAACCCCTGCTGCGGATATATATTGATATTAGCCCCTGCTGCGGATATATACTTATATTATACCCTGCTGCCGATATATATATTAATATTTGACCCTGCTGCCAATATATATTAATATTAGCCCCTACTGCCAATATATTTTATTAGTCCCTGCAGCCAATATATATAATTAGCCCCTGCAGCCAATATATATTAATATTAGCCCCTGCTGCCGATATATATAAATAATAGACTCTGCTGCCAATATGAATATAAATACTAGACCCTGCTGCCAATAAATATTAATATTAGCCCCTGCTGCCAATATATATTAGCCCCTGCTGCCGATATATATTAATATTAGACCCTGCTGCCGATATATATATATATATATATAGTATTAGTCCCTGCTTCCTATACATATTAATATTAGCCCCTGCAGCCAATATATATTAATATTAGACGTTGCTGCCAATATATATAAATATTTAACACTGCTGTCAATATATAAATAAATATTAGACCCTGCTGCCAATATATAAATAAATATTAGCCCCTGCTGCCAAAACATATATAAATATTTGCCCCTGCTGCCAATATATATATAAATATTAGAACCTGCTGCCAATATATTTTATAGTGAAAAAATTGGACCCTACCCAAACATTTCCTTGGGCCCCGCTCAACGCTCCCTTGCATGCAATCACTCCCTCCGCTACCATACCAAAAAACAAATATTTGCCACACTGACTGCAGATCAGAGGAAGACCGTGAGAGTCAGTCCTGCACCATGACATTGAGAGGTCCTCTCCCCTGTAATCATCCCCAGAGTCCCTTTGTCCCCTCATTCACTAAACCATACCGCTCTTTTACTTACACCCTGTAGTTCAGGTATAGATCAAATAAACAGCACATGGAAACAGCACATGCAACTGAATGAGATAAAAAAAACCTTGTATTTGCAGGTATACATAAATAATGTATGGAAACATAGCATTGCAGGTATAAACCAACAGAACACACAAACCCAGCATTGCAGGTATATATCAACTGGAAATCACATGTACACTCAGTACTGAAGGTATAGATCAAATAAACAACACATGGAAACAGCACTCCAGGTATTGATCAACTGAATAAGACATACAAATCCTTTTTTTAATAATTATGACCCTTAGGGTTTTAACAATAAACGCTCAGGGACTAAATTCCTTGCAGAAAAGGGGCACTTTATTTAAAACGTTGCAAGAAAATAATATTGATTTCGCCTTTATCCAGGAAACTCACTGGATTAAACCACATACTACTCTATGGAAATTTAGGAAATACCCTTACGTTTATTCGGCTAATATGGAGGGTAATAAAAAGAAAAGGGGCGTGGCATTAATATTTTCAAACAAACTTAAAATAGAGCCTATCTACGACGAATCTGACCCAAATGGCCATTACTTGATACTGATTGTAAAAATTAATGATATTTTGTATACATTAGTTAATGTCTATGCTCCAAACCGGAGATCTTCCCGTTTTCTTGATGTATTGATCACTAAAGTTGATTCCCTGCAGTCGGGTATCCTCTTAATCGGAGGGGACTTCAACTTGGTTCAGGAGCCCAAAATAGACCGTAGCCACTCTTCGTCTTATCAAAAAGAACGGCCACGCCCCTCTTCTGGAATTCAAGATCTCCTATTAAAGAACTCTTTGTATGATTGCTGGAGAGTCACTCACCCACTTGAGAGAGATTATACTTTTTTTTCAAATGTGCATCAAACGTATTCGCGTATAGATTTATTTTTGACAAAAGCTAAATCCTTGAAAATAGTGAAGAATTCCAGAATTATTATTACGTGGTCGGATCACGCTCCGGTATTCTTGGAGATTACCAATAATCCAGATTATGAAATAAGAAATAAATGGAGACTAAATGAATCTCTATTGAGAAATACAACCATTTTACAGGAACTGACAAAGGAAGTTAAGCAATTTCTTCAAGAAAATGATAATGGAGAAGTATCGGATTCCACTTTATGGTGCACACTTAAGGCATACACGAGGGGCATACTGATAAAAATGGGATCTAGAGAAAAGAAACGGAGGGGCTCCACACTGACAGAGCTATATATAAAACTGGCTAAATTAGAGAGAATAAACAAATATACTAATGATTCCCTGACGCTACAAGAAATAACGAATATTAGGAAAGAAATAGGGATAAAAGAAATGGATAAGATCAATTGGATGCTTCTTCAACTACGTCAAAAATGGTATTACTCTAGTAATAGAGTTGGTAAAATCTTATCTAATAAATTAAAATTTAAACACAAATCTGAAACAATTAAAAAAATTGTAGTCGGGAATAATCAATTTCTTACTCCAAAAGCAATTTCTAACGCTTTTGCCAATTACTATAAATCCTTATATAACTTACCTGATCTCCCGCATTCTGACTTGGAAATTGCAGAATGTTTACAGAAATAAACCTTCCTAAAATCTCGGCCTTGCAAGTCCAATCTTTAAATCAACCATTTTCATTATTGGAAATTAATAATTCGATAAAGGATATGAAACGAGGAAAATCTCCAGGCCCTGATGGCTTTTCATCCCTCTTTTATGTCTCATTGCAGCAGACGATAGCTCCGTTGCTTCAGAGAGTATTCTCATCTCTTTCTTTAAAGGTGCAAATCCCCAAGGAACTTCTGCAAGCTGCAATCATTCCAATACTAAAAGAGGGTAAAGATCCAAGTTTAACACTTAATTATAGGCCTATTTCTCTAATAAATGTGGATATTAGGATCTATTCTAAAATACTAGCACAAAGATTAAAACAAGTGATTCCATATATCATACATAAAGATCAGACGGGATTATTATTATTTACACATATTCATTAATGCATCCACACATTAATCCATTCATTCTCTCTCTCATTCTGACTCTTTATTTCAATATTCTTGACACCCTCCTTTCTCCCTAGCTACCCCCTCTCCCTCCCTATCTACCCTATCTAACCCCTCTCTGTCCCTACTCTATCTAACCCCTCCCTCCCTCCCTATTCCCTCTCCCTCCCTACCACCTCTCCCTCCTTATCTACCCTATCTACCCCCTCTCCCTTCCTATCTACCACCTCTCCCTCCCTATATACACCCTCTCCCTCCCAACCTATCCTATCTACCCTATCTAACCCCTCTCCGTCCCTACCCCATCTAACCCCTCTCCCTCCCTCCCTACCACCTCTCCCTCCTTCCCTACCACCTCTCCCTCCTTATCTATCTTATCTGCCACCTCTCCCTATCCTATCTACCCCCTCTCCCTCCCAATCTATCCTATCTACCCCCTCTCCCTCCCAATCAATCCTATCTACCGCCTCTCCTTCCCAATCAATCCTATCTACCCCCTCTCCCTCCCAATCTATCATATCTATCCCCTCTCGCTCCCAATCTTTCCTATATATCCCCTCTCCTTCCCTATCTACCTCTTCTCACTCTCTAACCCCTCCTAACTTTCTACCCTCTCCCCCTTTGAAGTTCACTTACCTTGGGCTTGTTGAAGTCCAGCGGTGGGATCCCTGTCTCCCTGGTTCTGCCGCTGTGTGCGCGGCTTCACTGTTGAGCGCCGGATATGACATCATATACCGGCGCTCAACTTGAAATGCCGGCACTGCGACCAAGGCAGAGGCCTCGCGGAGAAGAGTGAGAGGCGCCGAACGGTTTCTGAAAACGTATTCCTCAGCAACCGTTCGGCGCCTCTCTCTCCTCCGCGTCTATTACAAAAAAAGACGGCGTTTCAATTGGGGGGGCACACGGGGGGGCACAGCATGATGTAAGGGGGGCCATGGCCCCCTCTGGCCCCCCCTGCCGACGCCACTGCTTGAAGAAGCCAAGTGAGGCAATACCTGCCTGGAACCATGTGTGCTGTCTGGGGGAGGTTTCCAGAGCCTGGCTTAGCTGGGTCAGTCTGGGACAGCTTATTATAGCCAGAGAGGGGCCCAATTGAGAGCCAGGCTTCTCTTGTGTGATTTTGTTTTGGGGTGTTTGATTTGGGCACTTGCAAATAAATCACACAGTTTGCTTCATATTTGTGTTCCTGGACCGTATTCTCCTAGAAGATAGGGTTTAAAATCCCTAAAAGTGACAATTATGGCCCTCAGCTAACAGGGTTTGTCACAATTGTTAATCATACTGTAAAATATTTTTTCAGTGGCTAAGTAACATAAGAAAGGGGTTACTCACATTCCAAATAAGGACTGTCTTGTTGATTCTGGGACACTTGGCAGGCATTTGTAGGAGTTTACCACTCACTTGCAATCTAAGTATAATCCCTTATAAGTCTTTTTAAACTATAATAAACTATGCATTCATGATTATGGTAATAAGAGGTGAGAACATAGATTGTAGATAATATATATTATGTTCACATGAAAACAATTAAATGCTTTAATAGGGCACAAAATGATTAAATTGTTGCTATCATATCTATGCCTTCATTAGGTATGTGACTGATTTCTTATGTATCTCTTTTTGTAGCATGTTTTTAATATATAAATCCTGTAGCAAGTATAACTAAATCTGTATCATGTTCACTACTAAAATACCTTCACATTCTTTGTCGTAATACCCCAACAACAACCTGCATACAAAGTACTTGGGCTATTTGTAGAATGACAGATAAAGCAGAATGCATATTAAGAGGTACAATCCACATTGTTTTCCTGGAATTCCATTTCGTTGAAGCAGATATTTTCATTCAGAATTTTGCCAGCTAAAGCTCAAGAAACATGTTAGACTTTAGTGCCAGGGCCGGCCCAAGGCAAAATGCCGCCTGGGGCGAATTTTAAAATGCCGTCCCTGCCGCCCCCCCCATTATCTACCCTTCCTCTCCCTCCGTCCCTCCGTCCCCCTTGTACTTACCTTTCAGCAGTCCTGCGGCGAGTCTCCCTGTTCGGTCTCGGTGCCGGCTTGTAATGCTGAGCGCCGGAAATCTTCCGGCACTCAGCATTACAAGCTGGCACCGAGACCGAACAGGGAGACTCGCCGCAGAGTCTCTCTCTCTCTTTCGCTTTAAAAAAAAAAAAAAAAGGGCTTGGGGCGGCAAAGTGCGGCCCCTTCAAAAGTGCCGCCTGGAGCGGTTGCCCCACTTGGCTCCATTGTCGGGCCGGCCCTGTTTAGTGCTAGTAAAACCTGTAACATTAAATGCTCTGTGGCAGATAAAATTAATGTGAGACGTTTAGTAAAAATATGCTGTCATCCGCTATTAGCATACCTAGGAACATCAGAGAGCAGGCCATCTGGAGGGCTTCTTTATCTAAGGGAATGGTTTAGCAATGAAGTGGGGCTAGTCAAGCATGAAGGTGGGAAGGGCAATCCAAAGTACCATTAAATGGGTTGAGAGTGGGAAGAGAATAAGATGGGGAGGGGGCATGGCTAAATGGTACCACCTGCACAGATGAAAGAAGAGGGTGACTCAGAGACCCACGAGAAGCAGCACTTCACCTGGAGACTCAGGGTCAAACCTGGAGAGTTCCCCGGTAGTCAAAATCTATATCTATATCTATATATATATTTATATATCTATCTATATATATATATATATATATATATATATATACACACACATACAGTATAAATGCAGTATAGCCTTCTATGTTAAGAAGGCTTAATCATATGCAAAAATATTCAAAATTATGCTGCACTACTACATACATATAAACAACAAAACATGTTTTTCAACTTAATAACGAGTTAAATCATTTCATCTCACCAACTTCACAATGAATTATGAAGGGCCAACCCTGGATGGTTTCTACTTCAAGAAGACTTGAGCTAGCCCTGCATGATGTATAATCAAATATGTGAAATGGTATTCTTCCCAAAGTGGGAAGTTCTAAAGGTAACAGCCTGTGTCCGTGTCCCTGTGTCAGGCTCTGACTGAGATGTGCAATTGGTCCCAGCATTTTAAGGCCATTGGACAGATGTAGAAATGTAGTTAACTTCTGTGTCTATTCATCTGGTGGCTACAGGTTATATTATTATATTTGGCTCTTGTGTAGCATTGACGGTGCTATTTGGACTGGCCCTTCGGACATTTGCCTAGTATGTCAGATGGGCAGTCTGGGTTGGCATGTTCTTACCATGTAATATTGACATGTATGGAAAGATTACTGTATATCTTTTAAAACAAAGCATCTGTATAATTATCAGTAGCTATTAAACTAACAAAGGTTGCAAATGTTCTTAAAGAGATACTGGAAATCCTTTAAGAGTCTTACATCCACTGCCAGTTTCTCTTGTGCATGGCTTCCTGCAGGTGCAATTTATCTTAGAATTATGTTTGCCTCATTATATAGCGTATGTAAGACAAATTTTTATTTTACTTCTAACATCTGCTTGTCGCCAGTATCTGTTTACTATATAACTCCCACGGTTTACTTGCAACATGTTGATAATTTATCACCTAGACAGGGGACCAGGTTGGAAGAGCGTGGAGGCTGACTGTGTTGGTTTGCTAAACAAACTGAAAACATAATATGATAATATAGCTTAAAATATAATAAATATGGAACACAGACAGAAATGACATCTGCAAATCAGGCATTGTTTGGTTTCACCATATTTATTAGATAAACAGTGATTCCCACAGCCTGTTTTCTTGTTCCATAAGTGTTTAAAATTGTTTGACTGCCATGTACATCTGTATTTTATAGTATTAGTAGTTTGTAGTCATATTTGTGTATTTATGATGTATTATTAGTATAACACATTTTGGGTGAGATGTGTTTCCTATGGGTTTACCTACCAGTGTGGCAGTGACACCCTCACAATGTTTATTTAATGATAAGCAGAACTTTTTGTTCATTATTTTACCTGCGCTTATTCTGAATTCTACCCTAGATATATGATGGTTTGATTGTCCTGAATGGGAAACACCTAGGAAGATCCCCGGGGTAACTGTCCATTTTGCTCCTTGTTGGACACAGGAAGGGGGTATAGCCAAGGGTTGTTGCCAGCCATGCATAGGGAAGAATGTACCACACGTGGAATAGTTGGGAAATGGGCAGGGAATAGATGGAACATGGTGTGACCCAGGGCCATATTGGCAATGACGATGTCGCCCTGGGACTTTAAGGCCTGTGGCCCCCGATGACATAAGTGGGACCAAGGGCAGGCCAACGGTTACATTTTTATGCTCACATAGCATGCAGCCGAGCATTTCGAACTGGAGCAGCAGATTGAATGAGTAACGGGCACTGCATTTGCCCGGTGTGCTAGATGGCCAGTGCGTGCCTGGTATGACCAAATGTTGCTCCCCTGCCCAGAGATCTTAGACACTCATCTGGACCCCTAGGAAGGCATTATTTCACAATAGGTAGAACCTAATGAGTTCCCAGATATGTTGGTATCACATAAAGTTTAAAATGTGGTAGTGTTTTCTATTTTTAAAGTATTCTATTTGAACATGATATAATGTTTTCAGACAGATATTTGCTTTGTGATAAAATAGAGTGACTTAGTCTCTATCAACCAGACATTAATTGAAGTATAAATAAGAAGCTATTTTATTAGATAAACAGGACTTCATTATCACTCCCATAAAGAATCACCTCAGCGTGGTATTTGAGCAAAATATTACATGACTGCCTACAAAGGTGACCTGCAGTTCATGGAAAGCAAATGGTAGAAGTCAAATATGCTTTAGTGATGATAGGTTTGCTGTAATTTAATACCATTAATTTTCCTTTTAAAGTATGTTTTCACTGCAATCCCTTAATCTTTCCTAAGAGGGAATAGGTGAAATCTCCTCCATGAAGAAGTGGTGGAAATGGATACAGCGAAGAAGCTTAAGTATGCCTGGAACATAAGGCTATTACGGACATGATGTTTGATGCTTTGTAACAACTCAAGAAACAAGACTACAGGGTCTCTTCTGATACTTTATTCTATGTCTGAGTACATCTAAAGTATATATTCCCCCCTTCACATTTCACTTGATGTTCTACTCCATTGCCAACAATAAACTGTTCTTACTATTCTTTGTAATCTTTGACGTAGAGATCCCACTGAAGAAATCACATACTAACAATTTCTGCAATCATTCCCTAAGAACTCATCTTTTTGCTACGAAGGATTTAGAGCCTTAAAACAAATTGTTCCCAATCTATTTTAACGTTCTGCTGTGTGGGAACAGAACATTTTTACTAGTCAATTTTGTTGACACCGACAACAAAGATAAGAATTAATTTTGGATTGCATGTTCAAGGATCCACCTAAGACTTTTCTACAAAATGAAGATTGTCCACTAAAATCATACTCACAAGTAAACAATCCAGCTCACAGGATGCAAGTCCTGAAGATCAATTTATTTTGTTAAGTTCTAAAAAAACATAATTACTATTTGTTAGTATAACTTTATGGTCTATAATGTATGTTAGTATAGGTTGTTTTTATATTGCTTGAATCCCAAACCATGCATTTTCCACCATCATTAACATTAATTAAAGTTTGGACAGGTTATTGAATTGAGTCATTGGATTTATTTTTTTTTTACTAAGGATCTAAGTCTATCCTGTATCATATGGCTGTTTAAAAGATGGCCCCAGTCAATAACAACCAAGGGTTAGGGGGAGGCTGGGCTATATTAAGCAGTCAACAACACATCTATGGTGTAACAAAAACCAACCCAAAACACCCTGTTTAAAACACAGCACCTACTACCGCACCAAAATCCCATGGGCTGTACTTACCCAAGGACCATACATCCGAAAGCCCTATTATACAGTATGCTGTATTATGACCTCTAACATCAGATAAACATTGGGGGACATTGTTCGCTGTGGATAGTGGATAGCTCTGGTTCCTACCTCTTAACAACTGGTGCATAAACATATTTTCTGCTGTAGTTTTTACGTCTTTAATGCAGAAAGTGATTATTTAACTCAGCCTTCTTGTTCTTAAGGCAAGCTGCCAGGGATTCTTGAATAACTGAACAGAGGTGCTTAACATGCAATTAAAACAACCATATTCCTGGCAGAAGCTATTTTGAGATGAATACAACATGTTCATTTACATTGCCTATTACTTACATTTTCTCCTTTTTAAATCCATTTTTAACTAATAATTGCGAATTACATAATAATTGCTGTTATCAAAACAGCAGGTTTACAAATGTTCAATAAATTAGTAAAAATTGGTATACTTGTAAAGTCTTTAGGGGGGGGGTTTACTCGCCAAAAAGCTGAGTGGGCAGTCCAAGGTTTCACTAAAACAGTGTCACACTAGTACCTGACACTGCATGCGACTTTACATGATTTTCACTGCCTACCCAGCCCACAAAGGGTGCATTGAACAGAACTCTTAACTCGCAGTTAAATAGGGAATTGTATTTTGTTTTATTTTAGTTATTCTTTAACCCTTAGGTTCCTGTATTGTACAGCACAGGGAATGGGTCTTCTTTACTTTCTTACATCAAGCATTGGATGGGGAGGGGACAAATGGAAAGATAGTGGTGGGCTCTATACCTCCCTTAGGTTTATTGATTCTATTTTCACCCCAAATGTCACAGGATGGATGAGGAGGTTATAGGTGTACCCCATGCCCCCCAAGGTTATTGTATTAGCACCCCCACTGTGGAGAGGTGAGGGGAGGGGCACCATTTGTGTGTGTGGGCAGACTAGATGGGCTGAATGGTTCTGCCGTCAAATTCTATGTTTCAATGTTATTCAGCCAACTTGGCTGTTACTAAATGTGCAAGATTGACATGTTCTTGGGGAATTACCAGAATATTTTTTTTTACTTTTTTAGAAACCGCTTCCTGTTGCTCAGGGTTTTGTGGAACAAAGGGGTAAAAACTCGCCACGGGCTACCATTGTGATTCTGGCACCCTGCGCTTTCCTTTGGGCACCAATTTATTGTATTTCCCTTATAAACATATTTTAACTGCAGACTAAGGGGTGATAAATGAAAATAAATAAGGATTGGGGAAGAGAAAAAAAACATGATGAAAAAACCATGGAGTTAAAATGAAATGACTGCATCCTTCCTTAGTGCCTACCGGTAGATAGACATCTTTGCCCTTGCCATGTGTGAGAAACATGTCTTGATGGACATGCCCTACATGGCAGTTTGCCTATAGAAACCATCCATAAAATGCAATAACTAAGTTATTCCTAGTACAAAAAGAATTTCCGTTTTCTACCCCAGAGATAATCAATTAATCTATCTGAAACAAACTCATAAGAAAAGAATGTAAATGAATTACAATTTCTTACGCTGCCGTGGGCTTTGTATGCAATTATGCATGGACAAATGAGCCAATGTTTGAGAATCCATTTAAACATAACAATGCTGTGACCCACTGCACTCAGATACACATTATACTTTACTTGACATTTGAAATAAAATGATTTGAATTAAAATAATGAATCGGTTGTACAAGACATGGTTTTTTGGAGGACGCTCTTACATGTTGATTTTATGCATCTGATATATATCATAGAATCAAAACATTGATAAGAAACCGGGGAAATGGATGAAAGTGTGCTAAAATGTTATTTAATTATCTGCTTCTTCAGTTGCAGCAACCTTGTTCTGTAGCGTGAAAATGTTACTGTGAAAGACACAGTGATACTAGAACTGGAGAGACTTCTTGTATTGGAAATAACATGCTGTGGGCTATCTATAAAACTGTTGCAAGAGCAAAATAGGGGGAAATGTGCAAAATTGTTATTAGAAAAACATATAACCTGTTTGTGCTGGAATATTTCCTGAACCGCGACAGACACATAAGCAAGTAGGTCTTTTAATGACTGCAAATCTATCTATCTATCTATCTATCTATCTATCTATCTATTTATCTATCTATCCTAATAGTTCAATTTACATATTCCATTATCCTGCAAGCTCAGTTTTCAGCATTGTGCTTATTATGCTCTTGGGGCACGTTTATACTGTACATTGGCACTGCATCATAAATTTACATATAATAGAACTAGCAGCACTTATAAGTCTTGTGAAGCATTTTGATTTATTGTATTAGTACATTTAGAAGCATTCCTGGGTAAATTAATGGTACTTATTTTTACATTTACTTTGCATACATTGTATGCATTTGTATACATTGCGTCATTTTGATCAAACATGGCGGGGTTACAACATGTTGCTATACACTGGTGGGAGCAATATAAAGAGAAAGGGTAGTAAGAACATGTGAAATATTACATTTTGAAGAATGTTAAGGTATAAGCGAGACAATATTTTTAGAGTGTTTTGGGAAATATGAAGAGTATAAAGAGTCTTGGACAAGCAGAAATATACATTGTCAACATTAAAAAAATAGAATAAAATAACTGAAAGCTGTAATAAATAAATCCATTATAGTCTTTAAGTCTGCCTGATTGTAGCGAAAGTCCGGATAAAAGTTTGTTTGACGCAGCTGAACCAAGTGTGGATGATTACTTTATAGCCTCCAACCAGAAGATGGGAGCTGAAAAATGTTACTGGAGCATAACACACATACTTGGAGAAGTATTGGCCACAGATCAACGCCTTATGCATCTTGAACTTCTAGACTTTTGGTGATCATTCAGGATGTATCTACAGATAAGGGCTACCATGCATGTATTAGTTTGTTTAAGGATTAAATTATTTAATTCATGAAGTATTATGGAACTCAGAGTCTTTCCATTGACAAGATAATGTGTTACATGAAGGACAGAGAAGGAACAAGAAAGGATTGTGGTAATCAACCTGTCCTCCATAGCAAAGCAAACTAATCTAGTTTTCTGAGCCCATGAGTGCTTAGAATGTTCCTATTATAGCTGTACATCTGATGTAAGTAACTACCATGTTCTACATATGCAATAAATACACTATATGGACAAAGGTATTGGGGCACCTGACTCTTTTGGGAAGACTTTCCATGAGATTTTGGAGTGTTTCTGAGAGATTTTTTGTGATTCGTCCAGTAAAGCATTTATGAGGTCAGGTCCTGATGTTGGACGAAAAGACCTGGCTCGCAATCTCTGTTCCAGTTCATCCCGTGATTAAGCCTTATGGAGACACATGTGAGACTTGTCTCTTTTGGCTTTGTTATTGTACTACTTTTTTCTCTTTATCAATGTATGAATTTAACTTGTCAGTGCCCATCTGAAAAGCATGTATGTAATGAAACAGAAGACATATTAACAAACTGCATTGAACATGAGATATGGTTGATAAATTGAAGCATTACCATTCCGGAAATCAACAATCACTTCCAATGACTGATTGCAAGTAGAAAATCCTAAACCTTTTCAAGCCAAGAAAATAATTTCCAAATTTCTCCAACACACTACCATGGTACGGATATCCTCTGTCAATTCTTTTCGAATCTGAACTTGGTGCTGACCAGGCCCGGACTGGCCATCGGGCACACCAGGCCGGATTGACGTAGGGGCTGATGGAGCTGCAGCTCCAGGCCCCTACCTTAAAATAGGCTCAGTCAGGACCGGACTGACTGGGCCTATGCGGCTGCATTAACGTCAATTCTTGTCTTGTCATATCCCTTGAATTTATGTATTGTATTAAGCGCTGCGTAAACTGTTGGCGCTATATAAATAAAGGATAATAATAAAATAATAATAAAGGGCATAAGGGGCACCTGCCCCTTAAGCCCGCAGCAACTGCGACCGGGTCCACCACTCTAGGGGGCCGGGCAGCCCCAACCGACCCGGCCTTAGAGGTGCGCGGCCGCACAGGGATTACATTAAAACATCTGGGGTTGAAGGATGTTAAATAAAGTAAAAAAAAAACACCAAATGTTTTAAGCCGTGTGCGGCTGCGCACCCCTAAGGTGGGGGCTGCCCGGCCCCCTAGAGTGGTGGACCCGGTCTCAGTTGCTGCTTACTCCGGCAACAAGGTAAGTAGGGTGAGGGAGGGGGGTGCAGTGAGAAGGGGCAGAGGGGGGAGAGGGGTTAGATAGAAAGGGGTAGAGGGGATAGATAGTGAGAGGGGGTACATATTGAGAAATCGGGTACATAGTGATAAGGGGGAACATAGTTAGAAGGGGCAGATAAGAAGGGGATGGGGAGAGGGGGTAGTGTGAATGCGTACAAGAATGAATTAATTCATGTGTGGATGAATTGCTTGAATGATTTGTTAGACTGCATTAATGAGTATGTGTTAATGATTTGTGTGAATGAGTGAGTAAGTGTTTGTGTCTATCATGAATGTTTAAGTGATTTGGGAAAATGCAAAGATGGTACATGAAGGGTGGGCTTTAACAATAAATAAATAAATAAAAATGGGCTGCTCAGTCTTAAATGCCCGGGCCTATTTTTTGTCCCAGTCCGGGCCTGGTGCTGACCGGAAAATTTTTCACAGCTGTGACAATGTAATGAAAATGTTTGGACCCTTTAAGGATTGAGATTGGTATCTAAAACCTGGCTAAAAAGGGAAAGACAAAATCATAACATATGACTAGCTAAAAGGCTCAGGGCAGGTGTCAGGACTACATCTGGTCTGGTACACAGGAACGGACTAACAAAGAATGCAGCCAGAACACAGAGAAGCTGTACCCAGGTTGGACCGTATGGTTTTTCTTCCTCCTCTTTGTTAGGCCACACTCCTTCCTCTTGCAATGTCTGAATCCAAGCTAACCACTCCTTTTCCTTCAGGCTGTAATTACCTGGCTAGTTCAGTTGCTGGTTGCCCTTTGTAGCTGTAGACCTGTGAGTGTGGATACCGTGGTTTGATCTAGGACATGACTGGACATGGAAGTTGGATCTAGGACATGACTGGACTGGATGAGCATATTTAGGGGCATTTCATGGGATGACATGCACTGCTGTCTGCTGTTGTGAAGGACTTTGTTGGTGTTCTTTTATCTTTTCAATCATTCAGTCACAGATCAAGACTGTTTTTACACTCTAATTTGATTAAAATTGGAAAGAATTGTGTTACTCCAAACATCTGTCATTTTAGTGCCTTTGCACTGGTTTCGTAAAGTGTGTTTTGTACTTACCACTTTTGCAGTTTGCAAAAGAAGAAAAGTATGTTTTTTATGTACAATGTAGGTTTTTAGTATAACTGGTTTCCGTAAAAATGCACAGGTAATGCAGATAATAAAGGTTCAATTCTGGCCATTTACTAAACCCACAAGAGTGTTGAATCTTGAACTGTTGTTTTCTCATGGATTACCTGCAGCCAACATCAGTGGGCTTTTGCCGCTGGAAGGCTGATAAATCGGGGTCAGCTTGCGAAAGCCTGTTTTGAAAGATGCCACAATGATCCTTTAATGAGGCTACAAAACTTGACCCAGCAAAACCCGACTCATGTCCTTCTCATTAATGCCACGTCAGCATCATCACTTGTCACTCCGCAACATTTTGCCAACCAACAAAAACTCTCTATATTGTCCACCATGTGGTTTTGTTGCAAATATATGCATTTGATTCAAATGAGGGAAGGATATTTGATTTGATTTTTGCATTTATTTTACCAGCAAAAAGAAACCACAAACCAGCTTTTAATGTAATAAATTACACCACTGGTATGAAACTGATTTGTTCCAGAGCTAAATCTATAACATTTGAATCAGTACTGAATTTATGAAATATATGGGGCTTCTGTACTCAGTTTGTAGGCAAAGTAAAAGTCATTCAAGTTCATTATTCTTTCCAACACACCATTTGTATTAATTACGCCATAAAATCTTTGAGCTCCAGCCATCAGTACTAACTAGCACTCAGAGACCAGTGAATGGAAATGATATATGACTTTTCTGGGAATTAATTTCTGGAAGGATCCTCCCGTCTTTGATATATTATTAAAACTTCAAAATGTGATTATTAATCAGCAGTTATCGCTTATTACTTTACGGGATATGCATGATTGACAGATATAAAGGAGAACTAATAATTCTTTTTTTTTATTATAACATTTGTATTATTGCTCCACTACTTGAATAGTTTCTGGCAAAAAAAATCTACTTCTGCACTATTGAAAAGGCTGCTCAGGCTAATGTAAATGCTTAGTAAGAATGTGTTCATGTCTTATTCCTTGTCCATGGTACTGAACAATCCACCCAGCAGAGCAGCGTGTTCAAACTTAGCTCCAAATAATTCTGGTTTTCAGTGTCTTCTCACCTTATTTAATAATTTTGTCTTAGAACCATCATTATCAGCTAAAAAGCAAGGAGGGTGTTTGTGGGGCTATCCCAAAATTCTGGACTTTAGGAGACCTGGAGAACCAGAGTTGTGAAACACTCCGAAAGGACATTTAATTTAAATATTAAATCCCACTGCAACAACCCACTGGACCAAATACTCCATATTAAAAAATAACATCACATTGGCTCGTGTATTCTATAGTTTTAGTATATATTAGATGATAATTTAGTATATATTAGATGATAATGGACAATGGTGAATGTTTCTTGACATCCTAGGAGATTTATACAATCCTATATTTAGTAAACCCATTCTGACCCCAAAAGATCCTCATCCTATATAACATTATATATATATATATATATATATATATATATAGTGTGTGCTGTGCCACATGGATGTTCTGTCATTATCGTTGATTATTATTATTATAGTAGTTATTTATATTCATAAATATTCATCCCAAAGCACACACCTACAATAAAATCCCCAAGTTCATCAATTATATAAGGTCAAATCTTGGCTCAGAGGGGTATATTCACTAAAGGGAGAGTTGTCAGGCGAGTCAGCAGGAAGGTTGTGGGTTTTAACATAGCTCATAGCTCTCCTGAAAACTTTCCTGTCAACTTTCACTTTAATAAACAGACCTCAAAGAGACTACTTAAACTGTCAACATAATGTTATATCAATATATTGACATTTTCAATATATTCTAGGTTTATATTTATTAGGCACCACAGTATATTCTTTTTCTCCTGCTGTGCAGCAGTGATTGATGCTCTGGCCACATGGGGGAGCTGTTCCATTTTCATTACTGGGTTGCCACCAGTGCCTGCTATAAAATCTCTCTATAATAGCAATTCATTTTTTATTGCACGTAATACAGAATTTGCAAAAATCCTTTATAAATCAATGGCATGTGTGTAGGTTTGCAACATATATCTGATACACCCTTACATCATAAACCAGTAGTGGTATATACTACTTATGCAGTAAAAGTTTATTTAACCTTGGAAACATGCCATTTATTCCTGTCTAAATTTCAATGATTAACAATCAGCAAATTTAAATACACCCTGGGCTGAAGTAGTATACACAAGATTGTAAAATATATTGTTTTTATAAACAGTGTGTTTTTAAACCATAAAATGTAGGATTTTTGACAAGTAACAGTCCAGTTTTAAAAGGCATTCATAACATTAGAGAGAGTCTACATTAAACTTTATCTAGCTTTTTGTTACTGCTACTCATAGCCAAATTATTTACCTCCCTACTGCTTTATTGTTGGATGGTGGCTATATGCTTGGATGAATAAAAAAGATATTTCGTTTAAGCTGTGCGCATTTACTTATCTAGTTTTCATTTACTTTCCTGAGGGTAAAGACCATCCTTTACCACTCCAATCCAACCTGAACAGTGCAGTCTGACTAATTTCCCTATTCCACTACTCTAAATCTGCTTCCAGAATTAAATTTAAACTTCTGATCTACAGACCCCTTAACTAAATCTCTGGCCTATCTATCTTCTACCATTAATATGTCTTCCCACTTGTTTATCCAGGATTGTATGCTCTCAAGACCAGGACTTTATCCTCCTTGTGTACTGTAAGAAATCATTTTCATGCTTCTATTCTTAAATCTTAATGTGTGTTAAATTTATTGTCAATTTTAAATTGCCTTTGTTAAATATTTTCACTGACAGTAACCGTGCTACTTAATCTGCTGACTTTTTATTAATATGTAATGCCATAATAAAAAATACATGTACTCTAAAAGGCCGATTGTCCATTTTTTGGTTACATAATGACTGTACCCCAATCTGCGTTGTGCATAGCGTGTTTAGGAAATATATTGAAATATATTGATCCTCAAAGCCATCAAGAGACGGTTGCCACTCTTGCCAGGTACCAATGGGCATGATGAAATGGCTAGCGGGCGGCTAACTCATAACACACAGTAAGGAAATTACAATGAGTAAATTACCATTGCCTCCACTCCAGATGCAACCAGAGTCCTTGTAGGTCTTTCCACTTCTCACGCAAATAGTGATCCTGATTGAATTACTATAAATCAGCAGAAATCTGTGTCTATGAAAGTTTTCTCTTGCAGTGAGATGTATGCGATGTAACAGCTTTCAGAGCACATCTGCTGATTCTGGCACAGGGCTGAAATGATGCCGGCCCGTGTCCCCATTTATCAATACAGCACAGAAATGTACAAATGCTACGTACACATTTATACTTTGCTGGACCAGAGAGCAACTTGCCTAAAATGACTGGGGTTTGCATTAAAGTCGCTACAAATGGACAACAGAAAGGGTCAATTATATTTAATGCATCCATTAGTGATATTACAAATAATCAGAAAGAGAAAAATTATTTTGCAAATTAGACAAATGTTTATAGAGCTGGTGTTTTTTCATGTGAATCAAGCAATTATGACTAATTACAATGTGCTAGACTTAATTGGAGACATAAGCAAATGGTAATATAAGTCAACTCCGAGCCAAGGAAATGAGAAAACATCACAAATACCATCCACAAAATTGATAAAAAGAAAAGAAAAAAGTTCTCTTAGTCAGCATGTGTCCACCTACTACTACTACTACTACTAGAGTCAATTTCAGAGGATCTGTTCCAATATAGGGTTTGGAATGAGCTTAAGAGGCAAAACATATGACAAGCCAATAAATAAAAGAAAGTGCTTGAAAAAATTATAAATCTCCCTTTAATCTAAGATTCATAATTTTAAACCCACCTCCTAACCCGTGATTACCATAAAGGAAAGCCAAGCTTTGTCTGGTTGGCTTTGTCTGGTTGAGCCGGGTCAAATGATTGGTTCATAACTTTACTAGCTTTAATAACGCTGCTCTTAAATTGATTAACAAACACCAGAAATAAGTGCATAGAAATTGCTTATTTCTTTCATTCTTTGCCTATGAAACATTTATTGTCATTCATTGTACATTTTCCTTTTAGCTGTGTTTGAGAAGCAGGGGTCTACAACAGATGATACCCTGATAATTGGATAGATTTCATCGTTACAAAATAATGCAGAGATAGTCAGTCTATGAAGAATTCTATTGTGTAGAAATGTAGGATGATATCTAAATACATATAGGAAAATACATATAGGAAAGATAGGAAACGTGTGATTGTTTTGCTAACAGTAATTCGTTAAGAGCGCCATTTTCATGTATTTAAGACAGTTATAAACAGGAGAATATTTTATTAATTCATTTGTTTTGCCTCATTCTATTGGGTGCCAGCTGTTTTAATGCGCTATCTCCTTTAGGCCTCCATGTTATCTGTCAGGTTAAATACAAAGCTAATCCAGGGATTAATGATCAGGACGCTGAATGAGAACAGATGGCACTCTAGTGATAATGAATTTTTAATGAGTGTTTTTACTTAATCCAGGCTACATCTGTTATTAGAAGGAGACACATGTATGTTTAACAATGATTACTGACGGTTTGTGGGGAACAAATTACTTCAATGGAATTCTAGGAAAAATGTGGTGCTGAGGCCTTCATCATCTGGATGGTGATAATTCCATCGTGTGATGGACTATATGGCACATATACTGGAGATGATGCCTATTAGAAATTGTAAGTATAAATATGGGGGGCATAGGGCACACTACAATCTGGCCGACCCCCCATCCAACTCTGGTTTTTTATCACATGATTTTCATGATATAATAAATGTGCTAAAAAAATGTAAGGTGATATACTGCATGTATTTATTTAATTTTTTATTGTTGGGGTAATGGTCATCTTCTTATTTAAAAAGGGGGTGGACCTGCAGTTGACTTTCCAGCTTACAACAACATTATCCTATTCCACCTCACGACACAGTATGACCTTCACATCCACCTTTTGCCTTCTTTATACTTGCCATGCTCAGTGGCTCCTTCCCAGTCTCTGGCTCATTGTTCTGCGTGTCTGGACAGTCGCTTGGCAAGACAGAGCCCCTGAATTGGGGCTATCCTGAGCGCATTGGGGCAATCCTGTGTAAATTTGGCAATCCTGTGTAAATTTGGCAATCCTGTGTGAATTTGGCTATCCTGTGTAAAGTATGCATTCAGCAGCTTCAGATTCTGTAAGAGACTTAAGTGTATGTTTACTTCAATGGAATTGACCTTACATTTGCAATTATCGTTGCCAAATAAGGCTGGTATGGCACATCAGGATTTTTTATACATATATATATATAACTGCTGGGACACTATAAAAAGGATATAATAAAAATATAATAATAGCTATATGCAGTATTTGCCAAGTACCTATTCAGCAATTACTATTTTAATATTATTACAACCAAGCACTTTGGCTTGCTGTAGTCATCCCACTTTATCATTATGTTTCTAGTATACTCAAACCAAGATGGGTTTTCCCTAGTGGATAGTAGTGGTTTTATTGGAATTCACAGAGTCTTAAGAATACATAAAAATGCCCTCATTAATAAAATTCGGGGAGAGGCATATTTAGAAATACAGGGGAGGGGACCCTGGGCCCCCGTCCACCCATCCAGAACATACAAATCAACTCCAACAACCCGCTCACCCAACCAGACCAGCAAAACCAACCCCAACAATAAATGGGGAAGCAGATGTCATGGCCAGACCTACCTCACATTATGACAACTGCATGTTTTCTTTTTAATTAGACTTGTCTTTGATGTTTCCATCCTAAAGTTGTTGTTGTTCTTACTTCATTATGGAGACCTGGAGGTCTTGATGTCAAGGTCTAGCTTGACAGAGAAACCACAGACAAGTACTTAGGCATTTTTTAACACTTTGTAACATCCCCATGTAGGGCCAACCCTAGTGCCTCTAGTGCTCTAGGCCTTATTTCCCAGGCAACCTCTCCTGCTTACACCTGCTTAAAAAGCTAAAGAAGAAAACCTTGCTATTGTTCTCCTATCAGAATCATAGGCAATCACCTCCATGCCACTGCTGGTCCTGTCTCCTGTCGATTTATGTCAGGAATTAGCAAAGTCAAACAAACTCTTAGCCATAAGGATATAAGCAGAATCATTATTATTATGATCTTTTATTTATATAGCACCAACAATTTACACAGCGCTTAATACAATACATATATTATGGGGGTATGACAAGACTAGAATTAACGGACTAAGACAAAGCTATCTCCTAAACAACAGTAACAATAACTCCCAGAAAAGGTAAGTCCAACAACCTTTTTATGAGGTGCTCAGAAATGTATATTTGATAAGGTAGAACTTTCCGTTCAAGAAAGCGAATCATTATTAGGATCTACTCTTTCTGTTCCATCCATATTCTTGTTACCCTTGAACAGGCATTACCCTTATGTAATAACTGGTATTATCCTTCATAATGTATTCAAGGTTCAGTTTCTATTACAACAGATGGATGATGAGGAAATGTGAAGCAAATCTGTAAAGAACAGGTCATCATATTCTTAACAAACTGGGATGGTCACTTTACTTATGTATTACCATGAAATCAAGCTTCTGGAATAATATTCTTTATCTCTAAACAAATCACACTGTGATGGTAACAACATTTACATAGTGACCTATAAAGTATAATAAAACTCTCACAGAGATACTTACCGAGATGTCTCACAATTTCTAATTCAGGTTTGCAAACACCCGCATAGCAGTTTAAACAGTTTTTGCTGCAGATATTAAAAACCAATTTCAGGTAAATGCAAAAAAAATGCTTTGCTTTACATTTTGTCATTATGGAAAAGCTGCCTATTCATAACTGTGTTTTTTTTAAATGACTGATTCATTATGTAGAATGAAAATCCCTAAAATATTACTGGAAATTGGTATAGCATTTTACGGATTACACCTGTCATTAAAGTCCTAACTAATGGCTAATACCTAAAAAGAATGTTTTAATGGCATATAATATAACTGTATGTGAGAGTTTTTAAGGAATAGTAATGGAGGGTATATGTAGATTTCTTCATATGTTTTGCAGGTTGTCTATCTTGAGTAATCAGTCCATTAGCCAAGAGTGAAATTATATTCTGTCTAACGTGTTTACTTTGTGTGTCTATGGAACATTTGGACAATAGAGTACCTTTTGACTTTTCAATAAATCGTAGTTTTTTTTATGTTTTTTGTCGGGCTCCAAAGGTTACTCCATTTGTCTGCCCTGGGCCAGGCCTCATTACAAAATAAATATATCACTCATATGTTGTAGTGCAAATACTGTGTAAATGTGATTGTATATAATACAAAAAACACTACAACAATAAACACAGTTGTGCATATCTGATATTCATGCGTAATATAAGGTTATAAAAATCATCCTCAGATCTTGCTTTCCATTTAGGCAACAATGCCCAGATTTCTGTTTTTTGCTTTTGTTGGGGAGGGTTGCACTGTGGGCGCTGGTGTAACTTACTACTACACTAAAGAACACTGTGTATTTTTAACTAAAAAAAAAAATTAAGTTACATTGAATTTTAACTACATTAACCCCTTCGTGACAAAGGTTGATTCTATTTTTTGTACCCTTCGTGACAATGGCTGTTTTATCGTTTCTGCGGTGTTTGTGTTTAGCTGTAGTTTTCTCTTAACCCATTTACTAAACCCACACAAGTTATATATTGTTTTTTTCAGGACAAGAAGGGCTTTTTTCAGACACCATTTCTTTCATATGATGTAATTTCCTATAATAAAAATAATAAAATATGACGAAAAATTGAAAAAAAAACACATTTTCTCATTTTTATTTGAAAAATCTTTTATTCATCATAAAAAACTACTGAAAAAACCTGCTAAATAGATTCTACTATTTGTCCCGAGTTTAGAAATACCCAGTGTTTTTATGTTTTTTTGCTTTCTTCTACACGTTATGGGGCAATAAGTACAAGTAGAGTTTTGCTAATTCAAAACCATTTTTCTCTGAATCTGGTAATTCTGTCTCTATGTGGTATTTGGGGCATCTTTGAAGCCAGCAAATTAAATTTACCCCACCAAACCATATATTTTTGAAAACTAGACACCCCAGGGTATTTTAGATGCTGATAGTTTTACCCTTTCCATGCACAAATCCTACCACCAACCCTTGTCAAAGTTTGTGATAGTAATTGTTTTTGGTGTTTTTTTCACATACTTTGTACTTCAGGTGTGAAATTACAGCTCCTGGTATATGTTGCTGTCACACAACACCCCGATATGTGTTCAGCAACATCTCCTGAGTACATTGATACCCCACATGCATGGGTTTGTCAGATTGTTTGGGGGCAAAAGGGCCACATTTGGAACATGAGCAATTCAAATTCAGTAGGAATTTTACATCTGGGTAAAGAAAAATGCTTGTACCCAACTATCAGTAGGGACAGGTTACAAGAAAGCCTGGCCTATCTCCAAGACGGGATTTGATCTAGCACCTTAAGTGGTCCCTCATGCCACGGAATGGACACAGGGTTCACTTGACAGTGCAAATAACATCAATATTGATGCCAGGAATTCCAGAAAAAGGAGGGATAGCTGGCTTGTACCTATTAGGCGCTACCCATGCCTCTGGTGCACTGCCACGACTACGTGTGGCAGGCGTCCTAACAGCCACAGATACATCACTAGATGTATCTGTGAACTGACCAACGTCAAAATCTGACGCTGTATCAGTGGCCTCAGAATCTGTGGCCAAAAAGGCATACGCCTCCTCAGCCGTATACCGCTGCATGGTAACAATTGCAGCAAAAATAGTGGGGAAGGAAAGGGTTAATGGCTATAATAAAAACTAAAAAAAAAAAAAAAAAGTAAAAAAAATATGTAAAAAAAAAAAAACCCCAAAAACAATTGCCACTATGCAAGATCACTGTTTATGCAGTGATCAATGGCAATGAAGGGGTTAATATTATATGGGTGGCTCTTATAAGAGCCTTTGGATCAATATATATATATTTTTTTATTAGAGAATACCTGAAATACCAGAAAACACACCGATCTGTCTCTCTCCCTCACTAGAAACAAGTGAAGGAGGGAGGCAGATCCAATACTGATCAAAGGCAATGTTTAGAAAACATTGCCTTTGATTTAGCAAATCATGATCACTCTTATGAGCGATCTGACCACTAGGGGTGTTATTCACTGGATGTCCATGGCATCCAGCAACACCCTCCCCCGATGATGACAGCAGGCTTCGCCCCCCGGCTTGATGGGCGCCGCCATCTTGAAACACCGCGTGTGTTTCGAAGACGCCGGCACCGGGAAGGTAAGTTGAGCATTTAGGAAGCGATCGCGAGTCGCTTCCTTTGCTAAACAGGTGTTGCAAAGATGCCTCGATACTGAGGCATCTTAGCAACACCAGCTAAGCAAAGGAAGCGACTCGCGATCGCTTCCTAAACCCGTTTTTCGGCGGCGGGCGCCGCCATGTTTGAAAGACGTGCAGTCTTTCAAACATGTTTTTTTATTAGCTCCTAGGAGCGATCGGGGGGGGCCGGGAATGTTTTTTTTGGTGTTGCTCAATGCCTCGATGTCGAGGCATTAGAGCAACACCGTTTGAGTGAAAAAATCGATCACCGATCGATTTTTTCACCCGTTTAAAGACGTGCCGGTCCTGGCACGTCAATTGTCATAATCGTCACGATTTTCGGTGACGTGCCCGGACCGGCAATTGTCATCAAGGGGTTAATGGACTAAATAATGGACTGCTGAGAGGGACAGGAGCACAAGATTCACTTGAAATAAAAATGGGCATTACTAAATACACCGGTTTATATTACGTTACATTATTTATATTGTGCCATCAGATTGAATTGAAAACTAGTACAAAAGGGAAAGGGGCCTGCTCGGTTGAGTAGTTGAGGGGAAGTGAAACAGTAGGAGAGGACTGCTTCTAAGTCGATCGAGTCAGGATGATCTGTAGAGGCCCTTTAGATGACTTGATTAGGATGATGGCTGAGAGTGTTAGGAGGAAAGGTTGTACGCTTCTCAAAAAAGGTGGGCTTTCAGAGAGCTTTTGAAAGGCAGATATAAGGGAGAAACGGGGAAGAGAATTCCAGAAAAGGGGTGTAGCAAGGGTGAAATCCTGAATACGGCAGTGAGAATGACAGTGGAAAAGAGACACACAAATCATGAGAGGAACAAAGAGGGCAGTTAGGGTGTATTTGGATAAGAGGGTAGATATATAGGGGGTGCGGAGTTGTTACGGGCTCTGTAGGTCATGGTCAGAAGTTTGAATTTTATGCTAGAGGGTATGGGGAGCAAATGGAGAGATTGATATAGCGGATGAGGAGATGAGGAATGGTGATAAAGGAAGGCCTAGATCCAGTGGTGTATGGATTGGAGTGGAGAAAGGTGGATTAGTACGGGCAGGTTAGTACCAGTTAATAGGGAGTTGCAAAAGTGTTCTTTTACCTTATACGAAACACTGAACTTTAGGCATTTAAAAAAAAAAGTTGCATTACAGTAGCATGGAGAGCTTGATGGACTCTTTGGAAAGTGCTTACAATAAATCCCAAGTAAGTCACCTTTAGGAGAAAGAGTTATTATATTATGTCAACAAGGAACTTATTGGATTTTCTTTTTAAACACACACACTTCCGTGGGGACGTAAGACTTCACCGTTGGAACAGTTGGATAATGAAAATTCAGTGTGTGGCATAACCTTTCCGAAGTGAGCTTGTGTTTAGTGACATTGACTGAGTTTAATTTTAATCAATTGGTTTAATAATCCTAATAGTCATTATATTATTGACCTGCTGACTTCCACGCTCCAATTCCATTTTCCACAAGCATTTGAAAGTCCTAATAGGAGAGGATTCATATGGCTGGTATATAGCACATTACTCTTTAGTGTATTAGCCGGTAGAATCAGGTATTGTCTGTGTTTACACTCAAGTACATTGTCTTCAACATCCAATTCAGATCAGGCTGCTGCCTTTGATGCTATGCAGGCACGTCTGCTCTGGGTGTAGGGATCTGCTATTCTCTTCACTTGAGAACATTTTGTGTAGATCTCAATGATACATTGAAGAACAGCTCCGTGGACTTCAGAAGTATGTCACTGGTTATTACTTTAGAGACGCTTGGACTGATTTCCCATGAGACACATAAGGCATTTACCTGGAACGTAACTTTTAGAAAGGTGCCTGGAGAGACAAGAGGATGTTCCAAAAATGTACGTACCTTAACAGTTTAGAAAATACTTCTTTCCCCTACTGTCTATCAATACCCACAAAATGTTATTTTTATGATCTATGGTGATGTCCACGGTACTTACGTTTAAGAACATCTGGAATTTATGATTAACCCACACATGTGACTTCATTTGTGCTCTCAAATATGGTTCTGCACAATGGCATCACAGTGATAACCATTCTATCTGTATATAGCACACTGCAACACAGCATGTGTCTTCAAAGCATTCACTATGCAGGTCCCATCAGAATAATTTGTGAAGAAGCATAACTGCTACTAATGACAATGAGGACACGGGCAAAAACCTTTTTAACCCCTTAATGACAAAGCCCGTACATGTACGGGCTCAAAATGCATTGTTTTCAATGGGTTTAGGGACCGCCCATTGTCCTTAAGGGGTTAATGAAATCAAACTGTAGTTACCTAGGCAGGGTTTCATACCGCAAAAATAAAAAAAATTCCAACATTCTCAAAAAGGAATGAGGTGGAAAAAGTGAACATGTTGGTAAATAAGCATAAACCAAATATTTTTGTTTCAATTAAATGTGTAATGTTCCCTTTAAGAAGGCAGACTGGCCAAATGAGTCCATGAGAATGTGCTGATAGACTAGATGAGTTTACAGACAGGATAATGCTTATTCCGGGGATTATTAGCGTTCGGGGACACAGCAGTCTTACATCTGACACATTGGCAGTTTAACACAGGAACATTCTTTTACTTGCCAATGAAAAACACTGACTATTCTTCTCAAAAGACTGATCATGACATCCAGAAAAGATATAAGCTTTAATTATTGGTCTCTGTGAAATGAAAGTCCTTGAAAACATAGGAAAATATCATAAAAAGTGGGGTAATGCACATTATTAACTGCAGTTTAGTGCCATAAAGGCTACATTAATTAGAAGGCTTTCTGCGACTTAAAGTCCTATCTTTAATGTTCCCTTAACACATAATGCTTTGGCTCTAATGCCATTTGCTATCTCATTACTTTTTAAATCGGCTCGATATGTATAACAGCATTGTTCCAAATGAAAAGTCTCTAGTTGAAGGTGATACTTATTACTGGCAGGGGCAGATCAATATATAACGTATTTGCTTGATTATAAGACAACCCTGATTATAAGACGACCCCCCCAAAATCTGAATATTAAAAAGTTTTACTAGTAAATGTTAATTCATGTAAACAATTTTTTTTTGGTAATAAAAGTTAATAAAATATTAAAAAACTATGATTGAGAAAAATATTCTTTGTTTTTATTTCCTTTTATTTTTCAACCTGCCCCCCAGTTATGCACATCTGCCCCCAGGCTTGCCACTCTGTCCGAGTAATGTTATACCCCCTATATGCCACTGTGCCCCATGATATGCCTTTTGTCCATTAACAGAATATCCTAATGTTTGGGTTTTTTTGGGTTTTTTTTTATTTATTTTTTTCTCAATTCTCGGTTTATTGCACGTTTAGTAAAAGAGACAATAAGGAACAACAAAACCATAAGCACCCTGATATAGCAAACATTAACACCAAATGTGCCAGGCTTTACATTGCGATACAATGAGGGAAACGCGAGACCTTGAGATCTTTGAGAGAACAAACCAGGTACATCACGGGAGTCAAGCTACCCCCTGAAGAAGGAAATGTGGAGAAAACCATATGTGCGTAAATGTACCCAGTATGTGAGTAACAGA
This sequence comes from Spea hammondii, assembly GCA_029215755.1. NCBI lineage: Eukaryota > Metazoa > Chordata > Amphibia > Anura > Pelobatidae > Spea > Spea hammondii. Next base: position 20,928,635 of record JARDYJ010000002.1, on the reverse strand, counting down.
TAAACCAAAAGACAAATCAAAAGGAAAAGAAAACTAAGGTAAACATGTCAGTCCCAGGATCCAGCGGGTAGCACTTCTACCAGAGGGTAAACAAAACACCACCAACAGGGGAGCACATAGGAACACTTACGGGCAGTGACTCACCCCGATGGCCAAAGTCTAAACAGGAAGATGGCACAGAGAAACCAAATGGAAACAGGATACGGCGACGCTCCAGAGAAGCTACGTATGACCTCCAGTGGAACCATTTAAGCTCAACGTTATGACCGCACCCTTAGCAGATCCCACTAAAACATCCATCTGATAAACAAATTCTACCTGATTGACCCAGGCCAAAAATGAGGGGGGGCTGGCCGACTTCCAGTGACGAGGGAGGACAGTGTTAGCTGCGTTAATCAAGTGAAACGTCAAGGAACGTTTGTAGCTGGTAAACGGGGTGTCTGTGTGATGAAGCAGGATGGAGGCTGGAGAGGCCAGAAAGTCGGGGTCAGCGACTTCACGGATTACCGATATGATGGAGTCCCAATAGGGCCTAATGTTCTGGCATTCCCACCAAATATGTAACAGCAAGCCAGGATGAGTACCACATCTCCAGCAGGTAGGTGGAACCTGAGGAGCGAACCTATGGATGTCTAAGGGTACCCTATACCATCGTGAAAGTATTTTGAACGACGTTTCCTGCATCCGGCTAGAGACCGAGCCCTTGTGAATAATAGAGAGAATTTTCGACCAATCCTCTGAGAGAACGAGCAATTCAGGTCCCCTTCCCAAAGGCTGAAGAAGTAAGGTTTGACCACCGGGCCCGGGCCAGTAGGACTGCGTACAATTTGGACAGTAAGTGGGATGGTTCCTTCTGATCTAGGCAAAACCTCTCCAACATCGTAAGCGGCCTATCTCCCTGCGGGAGGACTGATAGAGAAAGAATAAAGTGTTGGATTTGGTGATAAACAAACTGGATGGAGAAGGAATGGGATCCTGGGCCCAAAAGTGTCTCCAAGGGTTTCAATGCAGTACCGCTAACCACATGACACAAACGGAGAGTGGTCACTCCCGGTGGTAGAAAAGCTTTTAGACTACCCGAGGATAGGCCCGGAGGAAAGTCCGGATTCCCCATCAGGGGGGTTAATGGGCCAGGGATACCGGCGACAGTACCGTCCCCTAGTGCTCTGCGCAGAACTCAAAGGGTAGGTAGAATGAATGGATGGGCAGGATAGTTGACGCTCCGCGACGGGTCCCAAATCAATGACAGAGCAGTAACAGGGCCCGACAGGAATGAGCCCTCCACCGACACCCACTGTTTAACTGAGGGAACAGAGCATTCGATGACGCGGCGCAAATGGGACGCCTGCCAATATAATTCTAAACTAGGGAGACCAACCCCCCCCTGCAACTTATGTCGAACCAAATGCGAAAACGCCAAGCGCGAAGGCCTACCCCTCCAGATATAGCGCAGAAAGATTCTGCGACAACGCTGAAAAAAGTATCTCGGTAGAGTAATGGGTAGAGTTTGGAACAGATAGAGGAAACGCGGCAATAGATTCATCTTTATAACCCCCACCCTCCCAAACCAAGAGATATGGGGGTAAGCCCATTTACGTAGGTCAGACTCCAGGGTAAATAATAAGGGCTCAAAATTAAGAGCCTGCAACTTGGAAAGGTCCGAGGGGATAAGCAAACCCAGATACTTAAGAAAATCGTCCTTCCACTTAAAGGGGAATCTGGTGCGTATCTGATGGCTCACTGGGGAAGGGAGATGGAAGCCCATAATTTCCGACTTAGAAATGTTAATTTTATAGTTCGAGAGCCCTTGGAACCTCGCAAGCTCCGACAGGACAGCCGAGAGAGATCGGACCGGATCGGTGAGGGTCAGTAGGATGTCATCTGCGAACATCGATAGGACGTGGGAGCGGGGTCCTATCCGAACCCCCACAACGTCCGGGTGTGCTCGGATTGCATTCGCAAAGGGCTCAAGTACCAAAAGAAACAAAAGGGGAGAAAGAGGACACCCCTGCCGTGTGCCGTTCGATAATGTAAATGTATCAGATAGTATGCCATTAACGGCCACTCGCGCAGTCGGGGATTCGTACAAAGCTTTAATACACGACAAGAAGCGACAACCTATGCCAATTCTCGAAAGGACCTTGAAGAGAAAAGACCAAGACACACGATCGAACGCCTTCTTGGCGTCCATCGAGGCAACGATCATCGGAGTTTTGTGGTGTTGAGCGTGGGCAATGAGGTTAATCACCTTGATAGTGTTGTCCCTGGCCTCGCGCCCCGGGACAAACCCCACCTGATCAGAGTGTATGAGGAAAGGTAACAAAGGCTGCAAGCGGTTCGCCAATACTTTGGAAAACAGTTTTAGATCTATGTTTATCAATGAAATGGGGCGAAAGCTGCTGCACATATGTAGGTTTTTATCAGGTTTGGGGATGACTACGATATGCGCAGTCAGGGAGTCTGGAGCAAAAGAAGCACCCTGGGCGATTACATTAAAGAAGGAGACCAAGTGCGGGCCCAGGAGAGGGAAAAACTTTTTATAATATAAGATGATAAAGCCATCCGGACCAGGGCTTTTGCCGGCGGGAGAGTTTTTAACGGCCGCGGCAACCTCTTCCAACGAGATGGGGCCGTCCAGGAGGTCCCGAGCCTCAGGTGTCAGAGTTTCGGTCAAAAATTTTGATAAGTAATCAACGGTGGCCACATCTGAGCCCGTATGGGGAGGTCCCGGATTCAAGTTATACAAAGAAGCATAGTATTGTCTGAAGCAGTCAGCTATCCTTTCCGAACGGAAATGAAGCTGATTAGCTTGATCCCTAATACGGGTGATATAGGTCTGTGCCCTTTTCGCTCTCAGTGTCCGTGCCAGGAGCCTGCCAGGTTTGTCACCAAATTTATAGAACTGGCGTCTCATCAATAGGAAGTTACGCTGAGTTCTAGCATCAAGGAGAGATGCCAATCGGGTCCGGAGGGCCGATAGTTCCACCTGAATGGACGGGAGCAAGGTCAATTTGTGTCGGGTTTCTAAACGGGCAATTTGTTTTGTGAGTTCCAAAATGGTTGCCAAATTCAAATTCTTAACGGAGGCCCCTAACTTGATCAGGTGGCCCCTCAGGACAGCCTTATGTATCCTAATGTTTTTGTTGTTATTTCATTGGATTTAATATTATAGTCAAAAATCATGGGACTTTTCTAATGCTCCTGGTCTAGAGGCAACAGAATAGAAGGAAGATTTATTTTTTTAAATTGATATATAGTATTATCTTGTGGTGTCAAATTATCTTTACTTATCTTCTCCTAGTTCAGACAGTATTTGATATTTATTAGATGTATTGTTTTCTTCCTCTCTTTGGATGGATCTATTATTAGGGGTGGATGGCTTTCTTTTATTTAATACTCTTGTTGGATTATTATCTCCACTTATTGACCTATACATTTATTATTTAGGTGTGACTCTTTTTTTATAAATTATATCATAAACACAGTAGCGTACCTAGCGGGGGGCGCGGGCCGCCCCGGGTGCCGCTCGTCAGGGGGGTGCCACGGGCTAGGGTGACCACATGTCCCGGATCCCCGGCAGCCTCGTCACTTTAAAAAAAAAAAAAATTACACGGAGGAGAGAGAGGGCTGCCTAGCAACCGCTCGGCACCCCTCAGTCTCCTTCGCGAGGCCTCTAACTCTGTCGCGGTGCGGGCATGTCAGCAGTGAAGCAGCGCAGCGGCAGAGCAGGAAGCAGCGTCAGGGCAGGAAGGTAAGTGCAAAAACCTTTAACTACAAAGGGGGAGAGGGGGGTAGATAGTGGGGAGGGAGAGGGGGATAGATAGTAGGGGGGTAGATAGTAGGGGGGAGGGGGGGGTAGATAGTGAGGAGGTAGGGGGAGAGGGGGGTAGATAGTGAGAAGGGGTAGAAAAGGGGGGAAAAGTAGATAGTGAGAATGAGTGAGAGAATGAATGAATGTGTGGATGAATTGTCTGAATGAGGGAGATAATTAATGAGGTGGTGAGAATGCATTAATGAATGTGTAAATTTGTGTGAATGAATGATATGCCTTTTAACCCCCTATATGCCAGAGTGGCATATAGGGGTATAAGGCATATCATGGGGCCGCGGGGCATATAGGGGGTTAAAAGGCATATCATGGGGCACAGTGGCATATAGGAGGGTAGAAGACATTTCTGGAGGCAGAGTGGCATATAGAGGGTTAAAAGGCACATCAAGGGGCAGAGTGGCAAATAGGGGGTATAAGGCATTTCTGGGGGCAGAGTGGCAAGCTATATGTGCATAACGGGGGGGGCAGGTTGGCAAATAAAAGGAAATAAAAAATATATATTTTTCTCAATCATAGCTTTTATTAAATATGAAAAAATAGTTTACATTAATTAATATTTACTAGTAAAAAGTTTTTCCTATAGGGTAGTCTTATATTCAGGCTTTTTGTTTTTTTCCTAAATTAATATTTTGAGTTTGGGGGGTCGTCTTATAATCAGGGTCGTCTTATAATCGAGCAAATACGGTGTATATATATACATATTTGTAGAAAGTATAAAAAATCTAAACTAATAATAAACACACTTATTTTTAAAAATTAGCTAAAGTGCAAAAAAAGGATGTTTTTAAATTATGTCATCTGCTGATAAAAGCCAGTACTGGGTCTACCATAGATACAGACTAAGCAATTTCCTAAGCAAAACCCAAACATGTATGGGTTCTGGGTGAGCCTTGTTCAGCTAAATGTTCTCCGACCCTTGGCTTGGATAACGTTGATGCTGATCTCTGTTTCCCTGACCTTTGGCTTGAATAACCTTTATGCTGACCATTGGTTCCCTGACTCTTGGCTTGGACCTCCGTATTGATATCCGTCTTCACTACCAAAAGGAGGTTCTGTTCCTATCCGCCCCTCTCTTGTGTGTACCGGTGATAGCACTTTGGGTTCCAGTCCACTATCTGTAAGTACCAACCCAAAAATATCTATATATTAATTCATTGCAGATTATGGAAGAATACCTACAGGTATTCAACGCAAGCATACCTGGGAAACTCTTCTAGGGGAATGGCTTTACTAGTAGGGAGGACTACCTAGACGTGGATGGCCCCAAACATCCTTTCTCCAGCCTGGAGAAATAAGAAACTGACCAAGGGAAGCAGGGCATCACCCAGAGATTCCAGGTCAAACCAGGCAGATTTCCCTGGTACAAGCATTTTTCTAGCCCAAGGTGCTTTAATAAGGTCACTTGGAAGTTTGGTATAGACAAAACTCAAATAACCCAAGACCCCTTCTGCTAGTCCTGCTGTATATTTATATTGCGTCAACAATTTACACAGCTCTTATTACAAGACATGCATTCAAAGGGTATAACAAATCTACAATTGACAGACTAAGACAACCTGAAACATTTGGTAAAAAAAAGGCCCTGCTTGTAAGCTTTTAATCTAAAGGGTGATTTACATTTATAAAATAAAAAAACAACAACCCCTTTTCACATGCATAAAGGGCTGCCGGTAATGCATGTTGTGTTAATAAGAAATACCCTGCAGTATTCGATATACAATAAAAACTGCCCCAAAGGCCCTCTGGTGGAGAATGAATTAAAGATACTAAATGTCCATAGGCTCAAACACTCCATTAATTTTTTTCTGATGTCAGATGGGGTATGATTATTTCCAATTACATTTTATGGAGCAAGAGCAATCAAATCAATGCAAAACTAGCAGAAAAACGTATGTTTCTGCATACAGTTTTAGTGTAAGTGTCCATGGGCGTAGGAACCCCTAAAAATCTGGGGGGGACAGCATTTTCCCCCATCAGATCCCCACTTTCTCACACTATCTACCCCCTCTCTACCCTCCCTTCTCACACTATCTACCCTCTCCCTACCGCCCCTTCTCACTAGCTACCCTCTCCCTACCCTCCCTTCTCACTAGCTACCCTCTCCCTATCGCCCCCTTCTCACTAGCTACCCTCTCCCTACCACCCCTTCACACTACCTACCCTCTCCCTACCACCCCTTCTCACAAGCTGCTCTCTCCCTACCCCCCCTTCTAACTAGCTACCCTCTCCCTACCCCCCTTCTCACTGTCTACCCCAGGGGTGTAACATAACAAATTGACTAACAGAGACAACAGGTGAGGAGGGCCCTGCTCAAATGAGCTTACAATCATTAATCACTTCCTGGGCTTTTTGGTGAGGAACATGACAATTAACATCAAGTAAACCCCTGAGTGTTTTTACCTTAAGTTTTGTGTTTCGGACACATAAGGCACAGAGGAGAGCTTAAAAAAATTTTTTAGCCATTCCGTTCTAATTGTCTGAACATAGCATTTCTTATTTAATTGATTCAATGTTTTTCTGATGTCAGATGGGGTATGATTATTTCCAATTACATTTTATGGAACAAGAGCAATCAAATCAATGCAAAACTAGCAGAAAAACGTATGTTAGCAGATATTTCCGAATACAGAGATGGGCTCTGAATAAATAATCATGGTGTAAGTGTATGTTTGCAATCAGAAACAGGTTTTCATTATAATGACTAGCCAATTCAAATTAATGTTGAGAAATAAATGTTTAGCCACAAACCAAACTGATTGGAAGTATTACAGAGTGGCATGAAATCCTGGAATCTAAACACAGCTTATTATCATTCTAGGAGTTTAATCGAATGAGCCACTAACCATATTTATAAAATAAACACAGAACATTATAATGCATTTAATTTCACAATCGTAACCTTTACAGATTGACATATTACTGATGATGACCGCATTTGATCAGATAATAAGAGAAAGAAGACAGATGGATAAAGAGAAAGGAGAGAGAGATAATAATGGATGAGAAGTGGGAGAGATAAAGAGAAAGAGGAGGCGAGATAAGAAGAGGACATATAAAGAGAAAGTGAGAGGGAGGAAGAATCTGATTTGAAATGAAATCGGAGGGGTGATAAAGTAAAATAGGAGGAAAGATTAAGAGAAATAGGAGAGATGAGATTATGAAAAAGAGGAGCGATAACGAGATAGATATAAGGATAAAGGGGGGATATATATAGAGAAGCGGGAGATTGGGCGAATGGGGAGATAATGAGAATGTTCAGTAATTAATTACCCCCTTCCCCGAGATAGATGGTGACATGCTCCAGGAGTATGTTTGTGTGAGTGTATGGATGTGTGTTAGTGTGTATGCATGTGAGTTAATGTTGAGGATCTGTGTGTAAGTTTGTCTAAGTATATAAGTGTGAGTGTCTGGGTGTGTGTTAGGGTTGAATGTCTAGTTGTTTTAGTGTAAGTGTCCATGGGCGTAGGAACCCCTAAAAATCTGCGGGGGACAGCATTTTCCCCCATCAGATCCCCACTTTCTCACACTATCTACCCCCCTCTCACACTTTCCTACTATCTACCCCCTCCCTTCTCACACTATCTACCCTCTCCCTACCCCCCTTCTCACTAGCTACCCTCTCCCTACCCTCCCTTCTCACTAGCTACCCTCTCCCTATCGCCTTCTCACTAGCTACCCTCTCCCTACCACCCCTTCTCACAAGCTACCCTCCCCCTACCCCCCCTTCTCACTAGCTACCCTCTCCCTACCCCTCTTCTCACTGTCTACCCCAGGGGTGTCCAAGTGGGCCACTTCATCAGAATTGTATACGTGCGCGGGCCGCACTAATTTTTCACTGTGAGTGTCACGTTTGCTAACACCAAAAGCACTCACCGCAGGAAATCTACAGAATAAGGAATCAACAGGAACTCAGGATGATCCCAACAGTGAGGAAGCTGCAGTGATAGCTGAAAATGGTGGATACTGAGCTGAAGCAGCGAGGTGCAGAAGTAGCAGATATGGGAGCAGCCCAGGATCAGATATACGATGCCGGACGTCAGCCAAGCCAGGGTCAGGTACACGATGTAGGTAGTAAGACAAGCCAGGGGTCGGTAACGATGGTCACAGGCAGAGGTACAAAATCAGCAGGCAAGTGGGTAGTCAGGAAATCCAATGGTCAACCAAATAGCAACAAAGCAAACTCAAACTCAAAACGGAGGAAAGACCACAACAGGGTGCCTGTGGACAGATCTGCAGGGTTTTTAAATCTGGCGCCACAGAAAGCCACGCCCCCAACAGAGCGTCAGGGGCGTGCCCTGAGACGTCCCTCTGACTCACGGCTCCAGCCGTGAGAATTGGCTGCGCCCCCAGTGGAGACCGGCGAACCGGTAAGTAAACCTCTCTGGGGATTCCTTAGGCAGCGAGCAGTTTTCATTCTGATCGCTGCCGAATCCCCAGATCTGCCTTCCCGCTTCCTGCACTGGCGATCGGGTTGCAAATCGCCATTGCAGGGAGATCGGGAACTCCGGACCCCACCGCACTTACGTGCCGACGTTCGCCCGCCGGAGACGGAGCCCGAGCTCTCCAGCTCGGGTCTTCGTGACCCGCGAGCAGATCGTCGTACACAAGGACCCGGGACCGCGACCGGACCCGGGGCCGCGACTGGTCCCGGGACCGCGACATTACCCCCTCCTCGAAGGCCGGCCGATGGGCGCAAGGTCCCAGGCTTGGTGGGATATTTGAGGTGAAATGACCGGAGCAACGCAGGGGCATATACATCAGTAGATTTAACCCAGGACCTCTCTTCTGGACCATACCCCTTCCAGTGAACCAAATAAAATACAGAATTTCTGACTTTCTTGGAATCCAGTATGGATTGGACCTCGTACTCAACATGAGAATCAATTATAACCGAACTAGGGCGAGGAATAAATCTGGTAAAACGGTTGCAGGTGAGGGGCTTAAGTAGAGACACATGAAAAACGCGAGGCATTCTAAGGGAGGAAGGAAGATTAAGTTCATAAGCTACTGGGTTAATTTTGCGCAGAATTCGAAAAGGACCAATGTAACGTGGGGCAAGTTTCATGGAGGGAACTTTAAGCTTAATATTTCTCGTGGATAACCACACACGATCATTAGGCATATATGACGGACCCAACCGACGACGACGATCAGAATGCTGTTTATATTTGAGGGCCGCTGTGGATAAGGCGCGACGGACTTTGTCCCATACGGAAGGTAATGGTTTGACATAAGAATCTACCGCTGGGACCTGGGAATCCTTGAATGAATCGGGCAAAGAGGAGGGATGGTAACCATAATTACAAAAAAACGGAGTAAGTAATGATGATTCATGAACAGTATTATTTCTAGTGAATTCGGCCCAGGGCAAAAGTTGGGTCCAATTGTCGTGATATTCATTGATAAATAAACGTAAAAATTGTTCTAGAGTCTGGTTCGTTCTTTCAGAAATGCCATTGGTCTGGGGGTGATAAGCTGAGGAATAGGCTAGGGATATCCCTAACGAGGAGCAAAAGGTTTTCCAGAACAATGCCGTAAACTGCACCCCCCTATCAGAAACTATTTGCATAGGAATACCATGTAGACGAACCACGTTATCAACAAAAATAGGGACCAAATCGGGAGCCGAAGGTAATTTAGGGAGAGGAACAAAGTGCGCCATTTTAGAAAAGCGATCAACTACAACCCATATAACAGTATTCCCTTCGGAGGGAGGGAGGTCAACGATAAAATCCATGGCTAAATGGGTCCAAGGACGAGAGGGAACCGGTAAAGGTAGAAGCAACCCGGAAGGTTTAGAATGAGATGCTTTAGCTGTGGCACATGGGTGACAAGAAGCAACATAATCTACACAATCCGACTTTATCTCAGGCCACCAAAACTGTCTACCTATAATTTCCAGCGTATGCCGAGCACTAGGGTGACCTGCCGGGAGAGCCGAATGGGCCCAGGATAAAACCTTACGTCGTTCTGAAGCCGGAACAAACAGAGAACCTATAGGCCATTTACTATGGACGGGTACCTTGGTTTGCGCTTTAAGAATACGTGCATACATCGGCGAATACACATGAGTGGAAACTGATGCAATAACCTGAGATGGGGAGATAATAGGTTCGGGTTCCGACGTATTGTCAGTATCGGATGCGAACTGTCTAGACAAAGCATCGGCCTTAATATTCTTAGACCCGGGACGGTAGGAAATGAGAAAATTGAATCTAGAGAGGAACAAGGACCATCTAGCTTGTCTGGGATTGAGTCGTTTGGCGTGACTGAGGTATTCTAGATTTTTATGATCCGTCAAAATAGTGACAGTATTCCTTGCCCCTTCCAAAAGATGCCTCCATTCCTGGAGTGCTAAAACAATACCCAGAAGCTCACGGTTGCCCACATCATAATTACTCTCCGCGGGAGAAAATTTCTTCGAAAAATAAGCACACGGGTGAAGTTTCGCATTAAAGTCTTTCCTTTGAGAAAGCACAGCTCCCACCCCAATCTCAGATGCATCCACTTCCACGACAAAAGGCTTAGTGACATCAGGATGTCGTAACACTGGAGCCGATGCAAAAGCTTTTTTAAGGAGGGAAAAAGCACTAATGGATTCAGCAGACCAGTTTTTACAGTCAGCTCCCTTTTTCGTCATGGCGGTCAGGGGGTGTACAATTTTAGAGAAATCTTTAATGAACTTCCTATAATAATTAGAAAACCCTAAAAATCTTTGCAGGGGACGTACAGCTTGAGGTTGAGGCCAATCGGAGATGGCAGACAACTTGTTGGGATCCATCTCAAATCCTGCTGCAGAAATTATGAATCCCAGAAACGGAACACTGGCAGCTTCAAACAAACATTTTTCGAGTTTAGCATACAGTCTGTTATGACGAAGGCGCTGAAGAACAACCCGAACATGGGTACGGTGTGACTGAAGATCCGGCGAGTGAATCAGAATGTCGTCCAGGTAGACAATGACGAATTGGAGAGAAATATCACGAAATATATCATTGATGAATTCTTGAAACACAGCCGGAGCGTTACAGAGTCCGAAGGGCATGACCGTATACTCGTAGTGTCCCATTCTAGTATTGAAGGCAGTTTTCCACTCGTCACCTTCTCGTATACGTATTAAGTTATAGGCCCCCCGAAGGTCTAGTTTCGTAAAAACAGTAGAGCCACGTAAGCGGTCAAAAAGTTCTGGAATGAGGGGAAGCGGATATTTGTTTTTAATAGTTATACGATTCAGGCCCCTATAGTCAATGCATGGCCGTAATCCTCCATCCTTTTTAGTAATGAAAAAAAAACCTGCTCCGGCAGGGGAGGTAGATTTACGTATGAAACCCCTATTCAAATTGTCCTTAATATAGTCCTCTAATGCCTGTGACTCAGGTAAAGACAAGGCGTAGGTACGACCCCGTGGGGGCATAGTGCCCGGCAGTAATTCAATAGGACAATCATACAGTCTGTGAGGAGGCAATACTTCGGCCTGTTTTTTATCAAACACATCTTGGTAATCCTGATAAGCCCAAGGCACCGCTGTAGCTGATATAGACCGAATGGAGGTTGTCTTGGAAATAGCTCTGGAAAAACATTGGGTAGAACATTTCTGGTCCCATCTCAGGATATCCCCGGAACACCAGTTAATTGAGGGATTGTGAAGCCGGAGCCAAGGAAGGCCTAAAATAATCGGACATGCAGGAGACGAAATAACATGAAATGATATGGTTTCCTGATGAAACAACCCCACGGAGAGCAGTATGGTAGAAGTTTGTCGTGTAATGAACGAAGGTTGTAATGGTCGACCATCAATGGCAGAGATGGCGATAGGTGGAAATACCTCGACAAGTGGAATTTTATGAAAGAGAGCAAAATTATGATCAATAAAGGAACCAGCAGCCCCAGAGTCCAACATAGCTGATGAAGAAATCTTCATCCCACCCCATTCCAGGGACACAGGAACATGAAAACAATCTTTAAATTTAGGGGCTGAAACGTGCTCACCCAGACCAGGCCCCTTTACTTGGACTGGGCACTGTAGTTTCCCGGCTTGTTGGGGCAGGTTCGAACAAAATGACCTTTCTTGCCACAATATAGACACAACCCTTCTGCTCGACGACGATTCTTTTCCGTATAAGACAATTTAGTAGCTCCCAATTGCATCGGTTCTTCTGGAGGCAAAACAGGTGACGAAGGTCTGGGGGGTGGGCTGGAGGGTAGCTGATGACAGGATCTGTATTCCAATCTTTTAACTCTTTGCGATTGTCTCTCACGAATGCGACTATCCAACTTCAGAGCCAAAGAAACAAAATCTTCTAGGTCATCAGGTAACTCTCTAGTAGACAGTTCATCCTTAAGACGTTCAGATAGCCCGTCATAAAATGCTGCGATTAAAGCCTCATCCGACCAATTCACCTCTGCAGCCAAAGTCTTGAATTCAATTGCGTATTCAGCTACAGAGCGGGAGCCTTGAGAAGAGTGAAGTAACGACAACGAAGCTGTAGCTGCTTTTCCAGGAACATCAAAGGTTCTACGAAATGCAGAGATGAACGAAGCACTGTTATAAACTTTAGGAGAGTCTTTTTCCCATAACGGCGAAGCCCATGCCAAGGCTTTACCCGACAACAATGAAATGATATAACCCACTTTCGCTTTTTCAGAGGCAAACATATGCGGGGTGAGTTCAAACTGAATCGAACATTGATTTAAGAATCCACGGCATGATTCTGGTTCACCGCTGTATCTGTTCGGAGACGGCAATTTGAGAGGAACAGCAGCTTGAGAAGACCCCGGCATCATGGCTGGGGAAGCTGTGTCTGAGGCTGAAGACAGGACAGAGCCACCGGATGCCGGGTCAGACCTGACAACCAATACCTGCAGGGCTCTGGCCATATGATCCAGAGTATCTTGCATGTCTTTAAATCTTGCTTCATGGGAGTCCAAAGTTTGACTATGGGACGAAAGCACCTTGCTAAGCTCAGAGGGATCCATGACCCTGTTGTAATGTCACGTTTGCTAACACCAAAAGCACTCACCGCAGGAAATCTACAGAATAAGGAATCAACAGGAACTCAGGATGATCCAACAGTGAGGAAGCTGCAGTGATAGCTGAAGCAGCGAGGTGCAGAAGTAGCAGATATGGGAGCAGCCCAGGATCAGATATACGATGCCGGACGTCAGACAAGCCAGAGGTCAGAAACACGATACGGATAGTCAGCCAAGCCAGGGGTCGGATACACGATGCGGATAGTCAGCCAAGCCAGGGGTCGGATACACGATGCGGATAGTCAGCCAAGCCAGGGTCAGGTACACGATGTAGGTAGTAAGACAAGCCAGGGGTCGGTAACGATGGTCACAGGCAGAGGTACAAAATCAGCAGGCAAGTGGGTAGTCAGGAAATCCAATGGTCAACCAAATAGCAACAAAGCAAACTCAAAACGGAGGAAAGACCACAACAGGGTGCCTGTGGACAGATCTGCAGGGTTTTTAAATCTGGCGCCACAGAAAGCCACGCCCCCAACAGAGCGTCAGGGGCGTGCCCTGAGACGTCACTCTGACTCACGGCTCCAGCCGTGAGAATTGGCTGCGCCCCCAGTGGAGACCGGCGAACCGGTAAGTAAACCTCTCTGGGGATTCCTTAGGCAGCGAGCAGTTTTCATTCCGATCGCTGCCGAATCCCCAGATCTGCCTTCCCGCTTCCTGCACCGGTGATCGGGTTGCAAATCGCCAGTGCAGGGAGATCGGGAACTCCGGACCCCACCGCACTTACGTGCCGACGTTCGCCCGCCGGAGACGGAGCCCGAGCTCTCCAGCTCGGGTCTTCGTGACCCGCGAGCAGATCGTCGTACACAAGGACCCGGGACCGCGACCGGACCCGGGACCGCGACCGGACCCGGGGCCGCGACTGGTCCCGGGACCGCGACAGTGAGAAAATATGGCCTTTAATAAAATATGCAGATTAAAATAAAGTAAATGACACAAAACCTTTACTTTTCCTCTCACTGATTTCTGGGCCTAGAAAGTTTTGTGACTACATATTCAGGACTCAGGATAATTAAAAATGAAATAGTTCTATTTAGGGATGCACCAAAATGAAAATTCTGGACCAAAACATTCACGGTTCACTTAGCCAAAACCGAAAATGACCCCCCACCTTTAAAAATAATAATAAAAACTCACATTTTTAATAAAAGTAGGTAACACACCACAATTGGACAAAAAAAATTAGCAATATGACTTGGCATGATAGGAGTGTGATTGCTAACAGCAATCACACTCCTATCATACCCAGGCAGCTGGTACAGGGTGGCTGTAAGTGATGTGCAGACCCCAAACTGCTGGCAGCATCAATACACAAGGGGGGCAGCTAGCTATGTTTCAGCATGTACTGGCTGACTTGGCATGATAGGAGTGTGATTGCTAACATCAATCACAGTCCCATCATGCCTAGGTTCCAGCACTTACACATCCATGCTATCACACACACACTCATTCATATACTCATTCATTCACAGATTCATTCCCTCAATCACGCATACTCATTCAAACACCCTCCCCACCCCCTTACCTGCACTGCAGCTCCTTGATGCCGCTCACAGGCTTCAGCAGAGGGCGCGGCCTCCCTCTGCGTTCTCTGGTACTGCACAGAGGAAGCAGGATGTGATGTAATGTCACGTGAACTCTGCTGGGTTCCGGATCCTCTGTGCAGTACAGAAGACCCTCCCACAGGTAAGTAGCAGGGCTCGAGGTGCGGACCGCGTAAGATCGGTTGCCCTGGCTGCCGATCTTACGCAGGCCACACCTCGAGGTCTCGCGGGCCGCGTTTGCGGCGTTTCTATTGGGGGTGTTCCTACGGCCCTGGGGGGGGATTTCTTAATTATCGGTCCCCCCCGCATGAATTACTGGGGGGGATCTGTCCCCCCCGTCCCCCACGGTTCCTACGCCCATGTAAGTGTCTGGATGTGTGTGTTACTGTTGAGTGTCTGTATGCATGTGTGTTAGCGTGCGTGTCTGGATGTGTGTGTGTGTTCGTGTGAGCACTCCTCCCGAGGCCAAGCTCTGGTTCCACCCCTGAATAGAACAGCATCTTGAAAGGGTATAAGCGGTATAGATAGCTTTTTAAATGTTCACACTTTCTCTATAATCAGCTAAAAATTGGCATCCAGTTCATTTTTTCATATTTTTTAATATACATGTCAGTTTAAACATTAAATATTTAATAGGAAATGTTATTTAATAAACACAAAGTTGAGGTTGCTGCTCTGTATATATTAACTTTATTTGCATTGGTTAATTTATGCTGATGCTTTATAACTTATACTAATAACAGATGTTAATGTTAATGAAGTTAACATGCTTATAAAGCAATACTTGTGCAAGCCTAAAATACAAAAGCAATTATCCAACATCTACCCAATAAATTAGTCCCTAGCCCATGTTTATCTCAACTAAACATAATGTGCAATCCATACACAATGTAAATAAAACATGTAAATAATCACATAAAAATTTAAGCGCACCATCAATACCGGACTGGGGAGGTAAAATCGAAAGGCGCTCAGCTACAACCTATATATTATTACACTTTTTGGAAGGATTCGGAGGTGAACACTCTAAATTAAGAATTTATTCTCTTTAGCTTCCTTTTATGCAGCTGTTTAGCGTTCTCAGCTGTTCTCTCACAGTTCCTTCACGAGAAAGAGATACTGTTTATTGAGCCAACACAGAAAAAATATATATTCTATAGATAGAATCTAATAAGCTTCAGTTTACACATATAGCTATCAATTCATCCTGAATTATGTGACAATTATGTGGCTATATGACCTTATACATGAACCTATAAACCCATTTTTACCATTAAAAGAAGTTCTAAATTAAAAATCTATGATCATTCATGTAGAAATGTCTGTGCCACCTGATCATACTCGTACAGGTACCCCAATGGGTTGAGATACATTCCTTGATGGGTAGTGTCTCACTGCCTTTGTCTTCTCCTTTCCTTGTAATATTTGTGCTTGGCACATACGTTTGTTAGTTGTATGGATAGGTTGATGAGACATCCCTATTTGGAAGAATCTTTTCTTTTACTGATAAGTAACATGCTGTGCTTTTGGTGGTTCTGTAAATGTTGTAGGGGGTTGTATAGCCCCCCACCCTTGTACTGCATCTGAATTCACTTTTGGTTTTTTTGTTTTTCATGGCGGCCATGTTTGTCATATTGCTCTGTATTATATCGCTAACTGTATTATCTGTACATGTGTATGATTTATATTTCGAAATAGATATATCATCAAAGTTAGGAAACAAAGTTAGTGCCCAAGTTAGAAAATTGCTTTTGTGCAGCATGACTGTTAGGTCAAATAAGGAGAGGAATTGTCAGGTACATTATCAGAGGAATAAAAGATTTGCTTTGAATATATTTGTTCATAAATGCACCATATTATTCTCAGCAATCATCTTTCTGTATGCTATAACAAAACAGTAGTCTAAGCTAAATGATACTGACATGTACAATCTTATTATGCAACAGTTCCAAAGAAAAGTTTTAAAATGTCTAGCCGTCAGAAAATGTAACTCCTACACACAATCTATTGGAAAAAAATGTATATAAAATATAATTATAAAATAGCTTAAGATTAATATTTAGCCACTGACCAGTGTCAGCCAATAAAGGCATCAGAAATATAACTGATTCTAGACACAAATTTAACCCCAAAGTATGGACCTTTTTAGATTTAGCAATATGACAGAATCTTGACATTTTAGAAAAATGCTAATCATTGTTCTGCACATCTTATACGTCAGCTTCATACTAAAGGTAATTTTAGCTCGTTTTGGTATTTCTTGTTTCCCCCTTTAAATGCTCACATTCCAAGCAGTTTTTAATTATATGGGGGTATATCTATCTATCTATCTATCTATATATATATATATATATATATATATATATATATATATATATATATCACAACTAGTCCAAAACAGGGACTAGCCAGCAGCTGACAGAAAGTAAAGGACTCTAATCTAATGATCTGCCTCGCCTGTGAAAGATTCTAATAACAGAAAAGGAAATAAATAAGTAAAACCCGATGCACGTTTGTACGCGGTGTTCACTACGCAGCAGGTGCTCTGCACTGATCAGTTGAAATGGCTGTAGCAGAAGGCAGTTTGTTGACTGAAGGGCTGGAGGGCGGTACGAGGTTGAGTGTCTGCAGGCAACAGTAAAGCATAGGGAAGGTTCCTTGCAAATTAAGTTGAGGATTTGGTCACAAAACAATGGTCTCCTCAATGCTAAGACATACAAGCAGATAATTATCTATCATCTGTGAGGCACCTGATTGGCCCCACATTTATTCTGCAGCATGACAACAACCCCAAACATACAGCCTAAGTCATTAAGAGCTATCTTCAGTGTAAAGGAGAACAAGGAGTTCTGCAAGTGATGTGTGGTCCCCAAAGAGCTCTGTCAACATCATTAAGTCTATCTGTTATTACATGAAGAGAGAAAAGCAACTGAGGCTGCCTGAATACACAGAAGAACTGTATTCGGTTTTCCAAGGTGTTTAGAACACTCTTCCTGCAGAGTTCCTTAAAAACTGCGTGCACGTGAACCTAGAAGAACCGATGCTTGTTTGAAGGCAAAAGGTGGTCACTCTAAATATTCATTTGATTTAGATTTTTCTTCTATTCACTCAATTTGATCATGGAACTTCATGAAGAAAGTAGCAGTGTGCATATGTACAGAAACAAAATGTGATTTTTAAATAAATTGAAAAATATACAATCTGCATTAATCCTAAAATCAAGAAACGCGTTGAGGGAGCTCAGAGTACAAATATGTTATAAAATTTTAATCATTAGTGGAGGAAGCAAAGAAATGTTTGAATCTCCATGTGCCCTATCTTAACCAGAATACCCACAGAGAGAGCAGCTTCAACTAGGGCACATAAAAATATGAGTACTTTTGCTGGTGAAACATCAAACGATGTTCAGTTAAAATGGATGGTTTGGTTGAATATCCAATACTTTTTTACATAACTCGGTACACTGTTCACACAAATAAAGGCTCTGACCTAGAAATCAATATCTGGCCTGATTTGAGAATGCATTAATAGGGAAGCTCTCTTGCACTCATATTTTTCATTAATTTTATAGAGCTGATTAATTAGAGGTCATGTTTTAAAATCGTATGGGAATATAGTTAATGCAATTAACTCAACAATGGAAAGTTTACAATTGCTACCTGCACCTAACAATATGCGACAATAAACTAAGAGAAAAAATAGTAATTGGCCTTAAATCATTATAATGGAGATAATGAGTGCATTATGCAACAAATGTTATATCATTAGAACCAAATGTACAGTTCTGTATTTACTTGTGTAAATATGTGCATACCGTATATATATATATATATTTACAATTGGTTGATTTGCTAGTATAACCATCTTCTTCCAAACAGTCCAAAACAATTGCTTACAGCTAGGACAAGTAGTTTCAATTAGTTATGTAAAAAGCTGTGAAGGCTATATAACGTATTGGCCCGATTATAGGCCGCACCCTTATAGTTTGGTGCTATTTTAATGAAAAACATGTTTTTAAAGAAAAAAATACCCATTGGTGGAATGGTTAAAACAGTATTTTATCTAATAAACAGGAATAGATGTATTTTAACATCTTTGGTATCTATTATGCCGTAAGTCCTGCTTTTGACAGGTTATGTTAAATACAAACAGAAATTTGGAAAAACCAATAGCCATTGTAAGGTACCCCCTTAATTCATAATGCACCTTACTTATACATATGCCACTCTGCCCCCCCTGATATGCTTTATGTCCCCTAGATATGCCTCTCTGTCTCCCAGATATGCCACTCTGCCCCCAGATATGCCACATACCCCCCTGATATGCCACTGTGCTCCCCTGATATGCTTTATGCCCCCAGATATACTTTATGCCCTAAAATATGCCACTCACCCCCCTGATATGCTTTATACCCCCTGATATGCCACTCTGCCCCCCCCAAGACTTACCAATGCATCCCTAGGCTTGCCGGCCATGCTGGTGTCTAGTGGAGGACGTTCCAGCAGCAGCAGAGGTTGTCTGCACACATCGCGCAGACGTCCACCGCCTGCCAGACAGGAGGATACAGGTCCCCTGCAGCGCTGCGGGGGATTCGGAGCCTAATCCTGCTGTTTGCCCGCAGCAGTGCTAAATGAAAAATAAAAAATCACCTGCCCGGCACCCGGAACTGCATGTCCCGGGTGTCGGGTGATACGAATTGCGCATCCCTGCGATTATAGGCAGCACCCCAAGTTTAAAGACTTAAAATAGGTAAAAAATGCAGCCTATAATCCGCCCAATAAGGTATTTGAATGAATCTTACTTTATTGTGTAAACCCTAACAATCTGAATTGAATCTTGCTTTTTTACTATTGCATTACAGAGAAGTATTTTCTGTAGGTCATCAATCAAAGGTAGTCAGTCAGCTGAGGTGCATATTAGCAAATGTTACAGGCCCCCTGTCTATTAGGTGATTCCAGGGCTGAATTCCACAAGGTGACAATTTGATTCTTTTAGGGATAAACTGCAGTTGAAAGACTTTAGTACATTTTCATGTAACATACCTTGAGATTTGTATGTACTCTTCAGTATTCATCAGACATCAGCAAGCAAGCGGGGAACCTAAGCCTAAGCAACACTGAGTGATAAAGGTGACCTGATAGCTGTTTTAGAAAACCATGCTTGGTTGGTTCAATAAAAACATACAGCCAAAGCAGACGTTTCTCCCTATAGAAGGACTTGCTACAAGACAAACTTGACTATCCTCTTAGCCCCTCTGGCAATGTAAGGTCTGCTGTCATGGGCCAAAGCAAACTCACTGAATCTGCCAGGGTGAATTAAATCAAAAGGTGCAATTTGCAAGAATGGGATTATGTTGCATTTCTAGGACACAGTGGAACTGTAATCTGCAACAGCAAATATACAATTTCATTTCTGTGGTGTTCCCACCCTGTGCATTTGCCCCTTTGCCCGTCTCCTAGCTAGTTATTCGCTGGATAAATGTTTGGGCAGAAATACTGTATATATCTCCTTGCTTACTTTCCACCAGTCTGCTCTGGCGCTGGCGTGGTCTCGCAAAGGAGATACTGCCTGTGACGCGCAGCAGGGGAAGCACTCATGATGCGCAGCAAGTGGCAAGGAAGATCCGGATTTACTGTTTTGCTGTATTGATTCCTAAAGTTCAGTTGCTGACCCCTTGACTTAACTGACTACCATTTTGCCTAGCAGGTCTGTACCTTTCTGTCCTGACCTGTGCACCATACCTGGCTCGTCTGAAATCTGGTGCTAACTGTCCTGGAATTCTATTAAGGTATCAGGTGATTTCTACTGCTTTGCCACCTATACTAAGTGCCTATTACGATTGCCTATACCTGAGCCTCCACAATGTTGGGATCATCAAAGATTCTGTCCACTTATCTTGGGGGTCAGCCCCTTGCTAGGGGATTCAGGGCGAAGAACTTCTGCGGTGTCAGTCGTAATACAGTGCATTTGGAAGCACTAACAAAGTGCTTTCATATGCATTGTTTGTTTAGGTGGCCGCCCGTAACACTGGACTGTCCCTTTAAAAATAAAGACAGGACAAGATTTTCATGGTAAGCATCCCTATTCCAAAAACTAGTAGCCCTTCCCCCAGTCCTAAAAAACATTGCACTGAAACTAAAAATTAAACAAAAATTCAGCAGGGAAGGAGCGAAAGCAGGTAAAGGTAATATCCACAGTGGTGGATATGAGTCCTGATAGCAGATATAATTAATTTACTTTCCTTTAAACATTGTTAGCATATTAGCAAAGGCGTGTTCTATCAAATAACATATATCATTTGTGGCACATTTCATTTGATGCTTGGGATCATAAATCAGTTTGCCTGCCCATCTTTCTAAAATGTATAACTTATTCATATCATAGTCTGCAGAATAAAACACAAGAATTCCAGGTGGGATTTTAACAGTAATCTAAAAATAGCTGTCACCTGCTGACTGTAGCTTCAAAACTGTGCCCTATATCCATCAAACTCCATTAGAACACCATTATTATCTGAACAATAGGAAAAACGCTCAGCGTGATCATTTTACATTAATACAGTCGGAAGTCTGGTTATTCATACTCATAATATGTTTTCAGGTACTCTATGTAGGTTTCAACCCATAAAAGTCCTGGGATCTATTCTCCAAGAGTATTACGCATGTGAATCCACACAACGTGGGCTTAAGTGACCTAGATAGATATGAATAAATCAAGTGAAACAAATTTATATCCTGGTAGTAACTAATGCTTAGTACCCAGATATGGATGCTGTTACCAGATATGTCTGCAACATTAGATGGATATTGAGTTTAAGAATCCGCCCTTGATGATTAAATGCAAACAATAGTGTTTTTTTCTTCCTGATTTATCAATTAAGTATTTTTCATTTTAAATAGTAAAAAATATTTATTAATTGTCCAATTCTTCAAAGCACAATTTACTATTATATTACATTAAATGTATTTATATATCGCCTGCAGATTTCATAGCGCTATTACCATACCTGAGAACTTCTTCACTCTGGCTACCCAGAGCCTTCCCTTGCGAGACGTGGCCAGGGCTGCCCACTATACTAGGGAATAGTGAAAATAAGTAAGAATTTATCATTAACAGAAGTTAAGCATTCTGGTACAGGAGAAGAGTACCCTGCTCTTGTAACCTTACAATCTATTTGGTGACTGAGGGAGACGTGCACAGAAGCAATCTCGTCTAGGACAGAGGCTAGCATGTGGTTGTGGCAGTTAGAGGTAGAGACGGTTGAAAAGAGAGGCAGAAGTGTGTTTATTAGATGTAAAGTGTTAACGTCACAGAGGTTTCGAAAGGTTTGTGGTGGTCCTTAAGGTAGAGAAGGTGTGGGATGTATGCCAAGGTTGAATGTTAGGATGTTGTGGTCAGACAGAAAGAATGGAGTGCTAGAGAATTGTAGAACACCAGGTTATTTAGTGACCATCACTGTGCGTGGGAGAGGTGGGCCATTGTGAGAATCTAAATGAGGTGATAATTTAACGGATAATCAATAAGTATACTGAAGTTCCCCAGGATTAATGTAGGGATGGTGGAGGAGAGAAAGTAAGAGGACAATACAGCAAAATTATCAAGCATTGGAAAGTAGGGTCAGGAGG
>JARDYJ010000002.1:20871610-20901610 GCA_029215755.1 Spea hammondii | reverse complement strand
CTTTTATGTTTGCTTTTTGTTTCAGGGTTAGCTAGCCTCATCTTACAACTACTTACCATCTGACTTCACTCGAATGCCTAGATCGTTTTATTGAATAGAACCAGACCTTGAAAGCAAAAACTGCCAGGTTCTATGCTGCTTCATTTCTTTGTGTATAATATCTTGTAAATGGTAGATCCCTACTTAGTTGCAAGGTAAGACAGGAGATTGAAATCAGCCATAACATGGTCAGTGGCCAAAAAAAATGACGTACGTGTAAAGCCCTGCTACCTAAATTTTACAGGGCTGCATGTGGTTGTGGGGATAGGTTAGTGGGGTCAAATAGAGGTCAAATAGAGCCAGCATGGAGAGGCTTTTGGAGAGACTTTGCAACAGAGCTATAGCGAAAGGCGGGGTGTCATGGCTGCAGAGTTGCATGGATGTCCATGGAGATGAAGATCTTCATCGTTGCTGGGTTGAAAGCAAAGCGGAAGTCCTCACGGAGATGGAGACTGGATGTGGATCAGCACCGTTTGAAGTAGCGAGAGAATTGGGGGAAGTATCATGTGATGTCTCAGAAGTATCGCGAGAAGAAGGTGAAACATCACGAAAAACAAGGAGAAGCATAGTGGCGGCATCAGCAGACGACGATTGCGGAAATAAAGGCAGGAGATCGGTATGCAGGTAGAAAAGACCCCTATCACACTCGCCAGGGAGGAGAGGGGTGAACTTAAAGAAGAAAGAGCAACAGGACAGAGGAAGAGGACAGAAAGCAGAAGGACCAGTATGGGCAGCATTTACTGGCAGTACTTAGTTCTGGACATCCACAAGAAGATTTGTAGGAAGGTATATAGGAGAAAGGCAGAGCTGGTACTAATTTGGGTGAGTGCAAAAAGGCTGATTTGGGTAAAGTGAATGAGTTAGTTGAGTCCTTAGTGGGTTATTTCACATTTTTGCAAGGTCCTAGTCCAGCTCAGGCTTGGGAAAAAAAACAGTTGATATTTTTCCTAGAAGGAATGTAGTTAATCAATCTTGTATGAAGGAACCGTTATCACGTGAGGTCTCTCCGGTTTTCATTTGAATAATGTGGTTAAAGAAAAGATATGGAATAATGTGGACATTTTGTTGCTATTACCTGCATCAACAGAGTTTTTGGTTAAACATGATAAGGATGAGGATAGGCGTAAACCTGTGGCTAGGTCATTTAACAATTGGTTGCAGGCTTTTTGTATATTTGCTAGTGTGTATAATGTTAAGAGTTTGGGATTGTTTCAGCATCTTGAGGCTGTTTTAGAAGCGTATAAGAATTATGTTGGTTTAGCGTGGTTTTGTTATGATGAGGTTTTTAGACAAAAACTGTTGGTCCATAAGAATTTGCAGTGGGTGATTAAAGATCTGGGTACGTGGGCCAGCATTATGTTCCCTCACAGGTTTTTCAGGTCAGCAGGTGCGTAGTAAAAGTATCTTTTAATGACTCGCGATGTAAGTGGTCAAACTCATGCAATTTAAACATGAATGTACGTTTTGTTCTGGTAATCTTCTTGCTATAAGGTGTTTTCGTAAATGACAGGCAGGTAAAGAACAGGTTCAGAAAAACAGTGACACCAGTGAAATGGTTAAAAATGCTTCCCTTTTTAGGCAAATACCCAAGCAGACAGCTTGCAGACTGTGCTTAACCCCTTAAGGACCGGGCTCATTTTTCGTTTTGTACCCTGTGGGACCGAGGCTGTTTTGACACTTTTGTGGTGCTTGTGTTCAGCTGTAATTTTCTCCTCACCCATTTAGTGTACCCACATAAGTTATATATTGTTTTTTTCAGGACAAGATGGGCTTTCTTCAGATACCATTATTTTGATCGTATCATCTTATTTACTATAAAAAAAATAAAAAAAACATGGTGAAAAATTGAAAAAAAAACACATTTTATGACTTTTATTTGAAAAATCTTTTACTCACCTAAAAAAGCAAGTAAAAAAACTAGCTAAATAGATTCTACTACTTGTCCTGAGTTTAGAAATACCCAATGTTTTTATGTTTTTTTGCTGTTTTTTGTAAGTTATAGGGCAATAAGTACAAGCAGCGTTTTATGATTTCCAAATCTTTTTTAACAAATCTGGTCAGTCTGCCTCCATCTCCTCTTTGGAACATCTTTGAAGCCGGTTAACTCAATTTAACCCATTCAAACCATATATTTTTGAAAACTAGACACCCCAGGGTATTCCAAATGCTGTTATTTTAACCCTTTCCATGCACCAATTATACAACTACACTTTGTCAAACTTTGTAATAGTAATTTTTTTTATTTTTTTTTTCCACACAAATTGTACTTTAGTTATAGATATACAGGTGCTGGTATATGTCACTGTCAAACAACACCCCAATATGTGTTCAGCAACATCTCCTGAGTACAGCGATACCCCACATGCATGGGTTTGTCAGATTGTTTGGCTGGTAAAAGGCTACTTTTGGGGCATGCGTAATTCAGGTGGTCATTTGGTCATTGTGCCTCCCTCTCCTCTTTGGAATATCTTTGAAGCCGGTTAACTCAATTTAACCCATTCAAACCATATATTTTTGAAAACTAGACACCCCAGGGTATTCCAAATGCTGTTATTTTAACCCTTTCCATGCACCAATTATAGAACTACACTTTGTCAAACTTTGTAATAGTATTTTTTTTTTTT
Organism: Spea hammondii; assembly: GCA_029215755.1. NCBI lineage: Eukaryota > Metazoa > Chordata > Amphibia > Anura > Pelobatidae > Spea > Spea hammondii. The sequence goes on along the minus strand of JARDYJ010000002.1, from coordinate 20,898,947 downwards.
TTTTTCACACAAATTGTACTTTAGTTATAGATATACAGGTCCTGGTATATGCCACTGTCAAACAACACGCCAATGTGTGTTCAGGAACATCTCCTGAGTGCAGTGATACCCGACATGCATGGGTTTGTCGGGTTGTTTCAGATTTAAAATGCCACATTTGGGAAGTGCGCTTATTTTCTCCATTTTGGTCAGTCTGTACCTATGCCCTATATTTGAGCTAGGCCACTCCAATTTACCCCATCAGCCATTTTTTTCATATATTAGACACCCCTTGGGTATTTGAAGTGCTTTTATTTTAACTCTTTGTTGAGATTTTTGAGAATTTTTAGCACTTGCTCAAAATAATAAACTTTATTTTTTAATTTTATTTTATTTTTTTAATACTTTTTTTATATTTTTTTTTACACATTTTGCTGGTACTGGATGGTTCATCTAGTGACATCACTGCATAATTATTTTTAAATGTTAGCACATTTTTTTTTAATTTTTTTTTCCATTTTTTATTTTTATTTTTTTTTAATATTTTACTAATCACATAGTGATTAGAAAGCTGGGCTCCATTGACTTGCATGGTTGAATGCAGTACCTGTATTCAACCAGCAAGTGGAGCCAGTTCTCTAGAGGGTCTGGAGACCCTCTAGCGAACTTTTTCGTCTTTATTGTTTTATTTCCCGGGCCGCCGCCATCTTGCTTGATGGCGAAGATCACCGGCAGCGGCGGCTGTGACCGCTCTCCGGAGCGGTCACAGCCCACCCAGAGGTAAGTGTTTGGTGTCGCTGGATGCCTCCTGATCGAGGCATTCCAGCGACACCATTTAAGTTGGTTGATCGCCTCCTAAACGCTTTTAAAACGGGCGTCCGCCGCCATACAATGTATGGCGGCTGTTGACGCCCCGGGGAGGGGCCAGACATGGCCCCCGATGCCGATCTCGGCCTTGCTGAATGCCTCGACATCGAGGCATTGCAGCAAGGCCGTTTAAGCGAAGAAAGTGATCCTTGATCACTTTCTAAGCTTATTTAATTTTTTGACGGTTCAGGACCGTCAAAGGTCATTTAGTGACCTTCTTGTTATGACGGTCCTGAACCGGCAAAGGTCGCGAAGGGGTTAAAGGTAAAGAATGTTTATGGGTTTATAAAGTCGGTAAATGATAATAAAAAAGTGGTTAAAAGGAATTATTTTTGTTTAGAATAGAAGGCCCATTTTTTGTTCCCTCGTTTGCTAATTTGAGATTAGCACCACTAGGTTTAGGTCCAGAAAAAGAAGTCGGCGCGTTTACATTGATTCATCACTTGTCATTTCCTAAAGGTAATTCATTAAATAATGAAATTAATACATTTGAATTTCCTGTGCATTATGCTTCTTTAGATGATGCTTTGAAATGGGTCAGCTATTTTGGTAGAAATGCTTTGCTAGCTAAGGTGGATATTGAGATGGCTTTTAGGCTTTTACCTATTAACCCGGCTTGCTTTTATTCTTTAGGTTTCCAATTTGAAGGGGTTTTTTACGTTGATAAGTTTTTATGATATGTTGGACTGTGAGACTCACCGAATCCCAATCTTAACGGGAACTTTCTCTTCTATACACACAAGGGGTGGAGCCAAGTTGTTACAGGGCTTAATTGGTTGCTAAGGGTGGGGCTTAATGACTATCACTGTCCCTGGCAAGTGGCCCATTTCTATCCACAACATGCTCAATCAGAGATGTCACCTTGTAAGTGGTCCAATGGCATACCAGGGAGTATGATCACCCAAGAGGACAATCATCTCCCCAGTTTTCTAGCAGAGTTACTGCTGCCCCCCTAGGCCAGAATATGTTGCTACTTTCATCCACAAAAATAACATTGATATATTCTGGATTTTGTAAAAAAAAAAAACAAAAAAAAAAACATGGTCTGAAAATACTGCTCTTATAATGAGGGGCGAAATATTTATAGAAAACACAATTTGTATAACAAATAAACGGACAGGAAAAAGTATCTTGAGCAGTAGAAAATTTGGAGGAAAAGGATGTATTTGTCTACAAAAAGATGTTTCTCAAAAAAAGAGAGCAAGCTTAGCCTCTGTCGTTACATACATACCTCTGATATATATTTTATAAAGTGTTCTTTAATCCATCATGCACTTCAAAATTTAATTTTCAGAAAGAGCCTTTTTGCTTTTCAACATTTTCATTTTAGAAATGATGGCAGTAATTTGTTTCCATAGCAATATTTTTTTTCCTTTTCACTTGCATGCTCTCTCTATATATAATCAAACAAATGTATTAGATTTATATTATACTGTGGTTAGAATGTTAATTAATAACAATATTAATTTTTGTTATTCTCAGAAAACAAGATTGAAATGGCAGATCTAGAAGTGCTTAATTAATAAGAACATTCATTTTTGTGATGCTACAAAGCAGGATTAAAATTGACAAAAATTAAACAGACCAGCCAAATGCATTTGAGGCAAACAATATATTTGCGTTGTCTTTTCATATTAACACTTATGCTACTGTGCTACTGAGTAAGGCATATAAAGAATATAAAAGAAAATTTTGAGCTCCTAGAAAAGAGGGACACCAGGTGGGGGAAAGGGGACATTTAGGAGATTTAAAGTAGCTAGTGTAAATAAGCACTCCTAAATCCCCAGACTCCTTACTCACAAAAAATGTATAACTTGAAAGGGGATTAAGAAAGATTTAGAGAAATGGAACTCATATGAAATGTCATAGATTGGCAGAATAGGTTCCATTAAAAGAAATGCATTTTAAAGGTGTAACGGATGCTGAAAATTATTGGGACTGCAATTTCACATTATTTACAGGGATTTTATTGTAATATTTTGTATTTTCACCCTCTTGTTTCTAGACACAGCTTCCCAGTGCCAACCTTGTCCCCTAACAGCTTCCCAGTGCCAACCTTGTCCCCTAACAGCTTCCCAGGCCCAACTTTGTCCCAAAAAACATTGTCCCAGGGCCAACCTTGTCCCCTAAAAGCTTCCCAGTGCCAATATTGTCCCAAAAAGTTTCTCACTGCCAACATTGTCCCCTAACAGCTTGCCAGTGCCAACCTTGTTCCCTAATAACTTTCCAGTGCCAACCTTTGAGCATTGTACTTCAACTGTTTGTGTCAAATATAATGGAGACATATGACCCTCTCTGTTACATGGAGATTGCTAAGCATTTAGTTTGGTAAATCATTACCAATGCAGTGTAAACGCAGAAACCAGCACCTTTAAATAGCTACATGGTCCCTTTAAATTGTGTAGTGTTCCTTTTACAAATGCATAGGGGTATTGTGCAGAATCCCCTTTTATGCATACCTTTGGAACTCTCTGGGGGAAGACACCTAAATCCTCCCACCGATTTCCCCTTTAAATGGGGGTGTTTCCCGTGATACCAGCGGGAACGCCCTCCAACGTCAGTGGAACTGCCCACTGAGGTCGGCAGGACTGTGCACAAATGTCACGTGACCACCCACCAACACCACGGGACCGCCCACCGACGTCAACGGGACCCCCTGCTGACGTCAGTGGGGAGTCCTGGCCACGTCCCACAAGGGAAGGTTCCGGGTAGCCAGAGCTCAGAAGTTCCCAGGTATGTATATATGCATTTGCCCCATTCATCATCCTACATCTAAATGCTGTGCAGGAGATGTATTCAACCGAAAACATTTCCCTGCACAACATATACTCACCTCCAATCAGCTCAGTCTGACTGTTCAGCCCCCCCCCCCCCCGTGTCCCTGATTGGAAAGAACTCCCATTGATTTTAATTGGAGCACTTTCATGCCACTGACTAGCTGACTGAGTGAGTTAAGAGCTTTAGTTTTTTATTATATCTTGTAATTTCATATGCATTCTTCTATAGCAGTGTTAATATCTATTAAATAATGACAAAATACAGCTAAAGTGACTTTAGTAAAGCTCAAAATATACAGCATTGTTACAGTTAATTTAATCAATGGGGCAACTGCAGTCTGCATATAATCATACAGTTATTCATTAAACAGGAGCTGATTTCATAAATACAGTTTCTGTACATCGTAAATACCAATGAATTAGAAAAGGAGAATTAGCAAAGCTTGTCTAATGTATGCTATTACTCTCAGTGGAACTATCTCCACACTCCCTATAATCATTTGTAATTTCAGCTAGAACTGGAAAGGGTAGATTAATAATCAGTAAATGCATTAGAGACGTATAGACAAAGAAGGAGTAGGTAAGGATTTTGTTTGACATCTAATTCATAGGACCGGGGCGAATAGTTTTTGCAATCAAAACAGCTCAATAAGCCAAATCACTTTGCTTAGTGGCCTTTGGCCAAATCCTTGAGTCTCTCCATGCTTGAGAAGTACTGCCATTGGTTGCTAGGTGATAGCTACTTGCACTAATCTGCTGGACTCATTGGGGGCCAATAGTAATCCTGTAATTACTACTCTTGCAGGCATGAGATTTAGATTCAAGTTCTGATAAAGAAATGTGATATTGAAAAGATCATTTGGGTACCAGTTACCAAACTTTATTTCTTGTGATATCATTGTGTAGTTAATTCAGAATAAAAGCATTTAAATACATGCAACATTCTACCAACCAATTTAGTATTTGTGTTTTTCACAACTTTAGAATTCTGTGTATATGAATTTAGGGACAAGGTGACAAGTTTTGCCCATGTGGACTTGCAATATATTCACCAGCATGTTTAATAGATGTAGAATATGATCACACTGACCAGCCCGGTCCAAGGCACAGTAACAAAAACTGCTTGAGCCAGAAACCCTTTTGGCAAGCATGGGAGTGTTGCAGGGGGAAGGTTCCTAGATTTATCTTAAAGGAGATGTCATGGAGATTCATTTAATACTGTATAGCCTGATAAAAAAAAACCTGCACCTTACCTAAGGAAAACTTTATACTTGTGGCACATGCTTAATAATTTGTAGTTGACAGTACACAGAATATTAAACCTGGGAACCTCCCAGTGTAGTCCACCTGGAGGTCAGCTACTTTTTTTAGCCCCTGCCCTATGCAAAGCCACTACCCAAAAGGGAGGAGCCTATAGTGTGAGTGAACTGGGTAGAGAGTAGGCAGGAGTGTGGCAGCTGCAGTTTAATATTGATAAATGTGAAATGATGCACTTGGGACATAAAAATCCTAAGGCAGCATATAGCATTGAGGGCATTGTTCTATCATAATAGAGGCAATAAAGTGCCACGAAAAGCAAGCAGGGTGCTGATCTCTGGTCAGACCTCACATGAAGTATTGTGTACAGTTATAGAGACCCCACCTCCAGAAGGATATTGACATTTTGTAGAGAGTTCAGAGAAGGGCTACCAACAGTAGCGAATAAATAAAATAGAAAGGGTAAAAGCGCTAGAAAGATAAAACAATTAGGTAGTAAAACAAGTCTTTAAATCTTGGTTTAAATAGTCTTTCTATTTTAGAAGGTTTTGTAGATATACAGCTGCAGACCACTTGCCAGGGATCCCTCTTCTTGGCTGGATAGTAAAACAGTAGTCACAGGGGGCTAGTGGTTGCGCTTCACATGAATAGTGGTTATTAAAAAGAAAGAAAGGCACAATGGTGTAGTATGTCTTATCAAGCAGATGAAATAAACAGCCAAATTATGGTACTGACAATTTATGGGGGCTTAATGATTATGATCTTACGTCGTACTCTTACGGTTCTTTTGATGACTTTTTGGAACGTGGTGTACATGCGAAATTACGAAGAAAGGGTAGACATAGTGCTTTCTATATAAAAGGTACAATTAAAAGTAGAATATGGTGTCAGTTATACTAACTTTTTGATGAGCAATGTTGGAATTGCTCACTCCTTTGCGCTTAGGTGGTATGATCCCCACCAAGGATATAGTGGTAGTAGATGGTTTTTCCGGACTTGTAATGTAAAAACAAGTGCAGGAGCAAGAATAACTTATTTTTATGAAAACTATTTATTCAAGCTGGTGATAAAACCTTGTAAAAATATAAAATAGCACACAACGCGTTTCGCTTAACAGCAGGCTTCCTCAGGGTGGAATCACCAAGTGATCTCAATATGTATAGCTTGGAGGAAAGAGGAGATGTGATTGAAACATTTAAACCCAAGGTTGAGCCTTAGGTTTTGGACACACATGATACCGTAGTAAAATAAGGTCCAGGAAGAAATGACCACATCAATATGCACTAGAAACATGCTATAACTAAAGTAATTTCAAGCAGAGGTTCAGGAATATAACAATCTATAAATAAGCAACCATGTTCAGTCCAAGATCAACATACTACATGCATCTGAACAAAGTAAAAACTAAAAAATATAAAATACCATCTGTATGATAATAGTACTTCATCAAATGAATATCCAACTAGATGTCTGGAAGACTCTTGTGGACACTGTTCAGTTCTATATAATGCTGCTATCGACCATGTTTTCGTTTATAGTCTCATCTGTAGAGGTGACACACTTTTGAGGGTGATTCCAAAGAGAAACCACTTGCCTTTGATATGAGAAAGTCTGTCCATTAAAATGTAAATGCTGGTGTTCTTTGTCTGATGTCCGTTCAGAACTACCATACAGGCAGAATTTGGAGTGCAAGCTATTAGGAGACACTGCCACAAGGTTCTTTCTTCAGTCAATCAGGATGTTACAATTATACACAAATTATAGTTTGTTTAACATCCTGATTAACCGAGTCGTGTATAAAAAGTGAGTCACATTCACTATAGCAATGACCCTTAAAACTTCAGAGTCACTTTTTATTTCTTATTGTATAACTGTGCCACACCACCCTTTTCAACAACTGTTGAATATTTGTATTTGATTAGAAAGTTGAAGCTTTGCAGAGGATGAAAGTTTGCAGTAGGGGATCCCATCTGTCCATGGTCCTGAATGGGGTTTTAGGTATTCGTGCATTCCTACAAAATGACTAATTTATAGACCTAGTAGAAAAATGCCACACAAGTTGCTACATACAAGCACCTTCAATAACAATAACAATAAAAAAAATATAACAACTTTCCAAAGATCAGGCTTCATTGAAAAATGAAAAATTAACACTATAATACGTCCCATCAACATATTACTATAAAGGAGTCTACCAGTTTCCATGATTAACAGATATGAATAAAATAGTGTAAAAGATAAAATTTGGATATGAAACCTTCAGCCTTTGGACTGGAGTCTACCCGCCATGTCCATTTTTTTTAAAGATGCCTGTTAAAGACATTTCTGTGAATTGTTCTCATTAATGTTAGCTGGAATAAATAAACTTAAATAAAAACAATGCCATTTGCTGCACCTTTGTGCTTAATGGCGTATAACTTTTTGCAAATAGATTTAAGATCCAGTGAAAATCGGTGAAATCAGTTTGGTTCTCAAGATAGGCTGACACGGCCATTTTCCACCTAACATTAACCTCAGTACCAAGCTTTCATATACATTTTGTAGGCATAAAGAACCATTATGTATTAACTCAAACATGTCAGGTGTACAAATCAGGACTTTGTGTACTTGGAGGTGGTGAGGGGTATGTCTGAACCTGGGATGTGGCATGGTTGGGGCAGGGGCACCCACTTACTTTCCCATGGAGAGACACCTTGTAGCACTAAGCTTCAGAACACTGGAAAAAGGCCCATGTGGCTAATGCAATGCATTGATTTTACAGCATCCTGGGCCAGTCAGGGGAGATCAGAGGATCACCCGAAATGGTCCATAATCCCTTTACCCCCAAAAGTAGGAAAGTTTCCAAAAATCGGTATTCCATAAAGCAGGTAAAAAACCCATCCTAAACATAAAACCATAAATTATGCAATCAAATTACAGAATATACAGTAATCTACATAATGTATTTTTATATCTTAGTATCATTCATGTATAAACTCTGCTTCTCCCGGCAGTCCATATCACTGACAGCATTCAAAATGCATGTTACATTGATTGGCCCTGCTCCAGCACATTTCACAGTCATCATATTTGCTGTCATCAGAAATGTGAAAGCTCTAAAAATAAAAAGGGCTAAAACTTTAGCTGCCACCAGAAACCTATGCAAATGTGTCCAGTTATATGTATCTAAGATTTTTGTATTTTATGGAAGCAATGTAAAAAAATGTAGCAGTGAAAAACGATACTGGAAAAAATGTATTTGTGTTGTATTAATATACATTAATATTTTGGCACAAAACAGGTTAGTATGATTAAAAAAAACATATTTCAAAGCTTTAAGAGTAAGATAAATAACTATTAAAAACAAGTAATACGGTAACTATTTTTTTTAAAAAAGATATTGCATTTGTGGATGCTTAGGAGCAAATTGAAGTCACATGAATTATGGGATGCTTTAAGATGCATCACACTAAGTGATTGAAAAAGAATAATTAAACCTGGGTCCTGGGACTCGGAGAATCACTGTTTCTTAGCTTTCTCTGTTTCTCTCCAGCTCACAATCACACTGATAGGGAACACAGACAGAAGGGAGGAGATCTGCAGTAGACCAAAAGCTCCAGTCAAGTGACCCTGTGATCACGGTCACCCTATGATTGCCGTGATGTACCAGGTGCATCATTGGTCCTGCAGGGACAACTTTTCATGACATACCTGGTACGTCATTGGTCGCGAAGGGGTTAAAAAGAGGATGCACAGGGACACAATTATATTTACTCTTGAAGAAGTTAGGCTATTCACTGATCTGATGAAACATATTGAGATTTTGTCTTGAAGTTTTTTCTTTGAAGTGGTGGTTCCCTGGGGCTAGCAGGAGTTACTTGTACACAAGGAGGAAAAGATCTGGGACTAACTTTATTTGGTGTTCTTGTTCAGTGTTCTAAAGCAGAAGGACTCTTTGTGGTTTTTATGCCTTATTGTTTGTACAGTCTGTTAGTTCTACTCCCTTGTACCAGTAAGCTTTAGTTAGTACATATATATGTATACACTATTATTGCTTTCTTTTATTTTGTTCTGTGCATTTTGAAGACCTCCCCATATAAATATGACAAACCTTTGGAGTCCATTTATTTGAGACTTCCCTTTGGTGCATAGATTTATTTTACATAGTATTACATTGCTGTATTTACTTTGTTTCCTTATGGTTTGGGCCCTGTTAATTTGCATTTTTTGGAGGATCAGACATTGGAAGGAGCGCTGTACAGAAGCAGCATTAGCAACATTATTAGGGACATTTAAACGCATATTGTTTAGGACACTGTATTTTCCTTTTGTTACTTATTTGGCAGTGTACGTTAATCAAGATATTTGTTCATAAATAGAACAAAAAATAGGAATCATCAATTCAGCAAGGAAAGGTATTTAGTAAGCATTTTGCTATTTGCAAAAGCCTCATAAAAGTTTTACAAGGGCAATAATTCAAGATTTTATGAGAATTTATTTTACATATTTGACAATATAAAATAATCATTGTTTTACGGTTCCAACGAAATGCGGAAACAAATGCAAATGGGTTGTTTTCAACAGCCATACATCAACTAAGAAAGTTTAAGAGCCTACTGTAAAGCAACATTTTATAAGTGACATTTTGACTATAAAACTCAAATAGAATGCTACGCCATTATCAATGTTGTAGACGTCCGGACTTTCAGGAAGAATCAAGTTACTCTAAAGCAGTGTTCCTCAAAGTTTTCCCAATATAGTGCGAAGTAATAACATTCTTTTTTTCACCAAGCAGGAGCTTTTCACGGTATGCATTTTAAGTTATTGAATTCCACTGACCCCTCACAAGAACAGGATGGGTTAGGCAAGTCACAGCTTCACACATTGTTCTAAAAAGTGAAGCTTTGCTTTGAATCAGTTAAAAGAATATACCGTATTTGCTCGATTATAAGACGACCCTGATTATAAGACGACGCCCCCAAAATCTGAATATTAATTTATGAAAAAAAGAAAAAGCCTGAATATAAGACAACCCTATAGGAAAAAAGTTTTACCAGTAAATGTTAGTTCATGTAAACTATTTTGATAACCCTGATTATAAGACAAGGTTTTTTTCCAGACCCCACGTCTTATAATCAGGATCGTCTTATAATCAGACCTCAAATAGGTCTGACTATGAGACTAAGATCCAGATCCCCCGCAGCGATGCAGGGGACCTGGATCCTCCTGTGTTATGCCCCCCCAACTTACCGGTGCTTCTGAGTCCCCGGTGCTTAGTCCGGGCAGCGTGTAGAGCTGCAGTGGAAGTTGTCTACGCGAATCGCGTAGAGCGCTACACGCTGCCCAGACTAAGCACCGGGGACTCAGATGCAGGGGACCTGGATCCTCTTGTGTTATGCCCCCCCCCCAACTTGCCGGTGCTTCTGAGTCCCCGGTGCTTAGTCCGGGCAGCGTGTAGAGCTCTACGCGATTCGCGAAGACAACTTACGCTCAAGCGGATGTTGTCTATGTGAATCACGTAGAGCTCTACACGCTGCCTGGACTAAGCACCGGGGACTCAGAAGCACCGGTAAGTTTGGGGGAGGGAGTGTTAAATGGGGGGCATAAGGCATTTCTGGAGGCAGAGTGCTCTGTGAAATGCCTTTTAACCCCCTTAATGCCACTCTGCCTCCAGAAATGGCTTTTAACCCTCTATACGCCACTCTGCCTCCTGAAATGCCTTATACCTCCCTATTTGCCACTCTGCCCAATAATATGCCTTTTAACCCCCTAAATGCCAGAGTGGCATATAGGGGTATAAGGCCATTCTGGAGGCAGAGTGGCACATAGGGGGTCAAAAGGCATATCATGGGGCACAGGTTTTATTTGTCTATCAGTCAGTGAACCTTTTTGATTATTAGGAAATGCACTAACTAGGGATGATTTGATTTACTCGCTGCTGCTCTATAGCAATTTATTTTACTAGCTAAAAAAACTAAGATTTTAGGAGATTTTCTCTTTTTTCCCCCCATATACTAAACCTGATGTTTCTGGAGCTGTGCCGATCCCACGCCACTATAAAGCATCAGCCTTTCCAAATGACCTCCTATTCTCTGTGACTAACCACTCATCAAACATTTGAAAATAATTTTTCAACTTAAAATGAACTAAAATTCCATAAATCAGAGAAACAACATTAATTTCCATATATAATTGTTAATTTCCTTTCTCTGTTCAGTTGCAACCATATGCCACTATTACTTAGATCCAACTTCCCTACACATTTTATGGCGAGGGGGTCAGGCTAATTTATATAGTTTGTTAGCTTGAAAGCGCATAAGGAATTAAGTGTACAAAGCACATGTACTCTGAGGGTTCTGTATGTATTGTCTGTCTTTTCTTGAAGCTCACATCTGGAAGGATTGAGGGACAGGGTGATTTGGGTCCCTTGCCTGGCATGCCAATAAGAGACACTTTGATGGCAGGTTTTTGCCCACTCCATTAATAGCCAATACAGAACTTTGTTATTTGATAAACGCGGCCTTTATTCTTCTTGTTTCAGGCGTGGACACGCAGCTGTGTCCTCTCACTAATGCATTCCCTACGGAGCACTACTTCAATCATCAGCAACCCCACCCGTGGCTTCCTTTTCTGTTGCTAGGCTACTCCCCCGCCCTGTTTTATACTTTGCTCCACCTCCTCTTGTTCTTTTATCCAATCGGTGCATCCTGCCCCCACCATCTGACGGGTCCTGGCAGGTTGAGGCAACCGGCGTCGTGACGTCACTGTTTACCCTGGTGTGAATCTGTTTAAAGTGTGCGGTGTCGCGGGTCATATAAAGCGGCCAGGATTCTGACTCGGTTCCCGTTTCCCGGCTGCTCCCCCGGGTTTTCTCCGCTTTGCACTTTATGTTCGCCGGTTTGCCACTGTGGGATGGAGGTAATACTGCCTGACGTGTCCTTCCTACCTGCAGCCGGATCAAAGTAGGGAGCCTGGAGCTGCCAGGACCTCCGTGCTGCCCACCGGCCCATTTCTATAGTGCTCCAAATAACAATAAATGAGTGGTGGGGAGGGGTGTATGTCTATGTTACTGTGAATGTGTGTATCTATATTTAAATTTTTAAATTCGTTTTGTGGTTATTCTTGATTTCTTACTTATTTGATTGGTTTTTTTTTTTTTATCTGTGAATGTGTTCGGATACTCCAGGCTCACTCCAGTCCATCACATAGGCGTTGCATTGTGTTGATAAGGCTTTATTGAATAGAGTTTAATTTTTGTTGGTGAATTTATGTTGCATATTTTTATTGTATTGCTTTTGTTCTTTGCAAATATTATTTGTTAATTTCTCTGGAATAGGACGTGACTCGTGTTTTATAGAACCCCTTATTTATTACGATTCCCTAACTCACCACATGTTGAAGATCTCTTAGAATTGTGTGCACTTTGGCCATCACTCCCCGGTTGGGTAACACATAGCAATCTGAATGTTTTGTTTACAGAATATTAAACATTATAGATGAGCATTCAGTGCATAATCAATCATATCTGCTTTAGTCCCAGACTTCGCTTTTCCTTGGTTTGAAGATTTGTTCAACGACCAAGAACCGCAAGGTGGACCAACCATGGTCATCAAAGACATGGCCACGTGCCCCTGTTAAGCCAACCTTACCAGTATTAAAAGGGAAGACAAATTCCCTTCTTTGTTTAGCTGTTAATTCTCACTTCTTCCTGTGATTGTCCACTGTGAGGCTAGTCGGGACCATGCAAGAGCAGACTGTCTATATGGTGAGGATCTGAAAGTGTTTTTGGACACAGTGGGTTCCTGAATGTTCTCTACGGACTCATTAGTGAAAAGTAGCATTAAGATTAGTAGGTCTCCATTTAGACCCTCTTCCCATAATATTTTGTTATGTTTGATGCTTCCTCCCTTTGTTTTTAGTTCAGAGAAATACTTCCTGAAACTTTTAATTTGACAATAATGGCGAAGATGTTTATCTCGCTGCAGGGTCAATGAGCCAAGCCCTGTGGTGATTGTATTATTTTTAGGAGATTTTTGGAGTGTGTGTGTATATATTTATGCTGCTCTGACAATTCTATTTATAATCCAAAACAAAATGTATATATTCCATTTTCTTTCCCAAAATGCTTCCTTACCGCTTACTCATGACCTGAATTGTGCGGTCTGATTGTGAGACCTATGCACGCGCTCCATAGATTGCGACAGGCATTTTTAAAAAATGTTAACCTTTAGGTATGCTTGAATTCTATATCAATTTACTCTTTATTTGCAGTAGAAGTATTATTAAACACTCATCTACAGACACCAGACAAGCCAGGAGGCTTGTTTTTCCCACAGAAATTATTGTTAACCTTATTTGCATGCGCCTACCCAGAATCCCTTGTGGTTGTGAAAGCACCATGAGATTTCTGAGGGAAAAACAAGCCTTCTGGCTTGTCTGGTGTCTGTAGATGAGTGTTTAATAATACTTCTACTACCCCTTAAATTTAAGTGGAAGGGTTTCCATCACCTTTTACCCACCATAACTTATGTAATGCTCTTTATTTGCAATTATATTTTTAATGTATTGCATTTTAGTGTCTGAAAGAAATCACAACACTGCCCCAGATTGACAGGGAAAGTAGTCCCTCTTTTGGATTAATAGTCTTTGGAACAAAAAGCCGTCAGTCACTTATTCCTTTGACAGTTTGATTCTTTTGGTGTTGGTATATCACAAACTCTACATTGGATGTGTGTTTGTAAATATTTATTAGTCTAAAACAGCTACTCAATTACATAATCTCCTGCCTAGCAAACAAAAGTTTCCTCATTTGGCCATTTGAAATATAGGAAATTATTGTGGAACTGTAGCAGAAATCATTTTGTACATAATAAACATATACAGTCAATAAGAGATACCCCATAACCTGTCTTATTACTTTTGTTTGAAGCCTGAGGTGAAGGTGGGATCTGTGGTTCCCAATGTTTCTTTGAAGAGCCTCAATCGACCACCAAGTTTCCAGTCTCTGCTCTCCCTGAATAGATATGCAGCCCCTTCCTGGCCAAAATGCCCGCAGGATGGCCCAATCTTAGTGGTTCCCCCTGACTGCACCTCTCCTTAAAGATATAACATATTCATTCAATAAAAGATTCCATACCCTGTTATATTGTTCGTTTTTATTTTTTACTTGTACTTCTGGGCTCATACTAAATGAATAGATCCCCTTTCCGTTCCTGGCCAAAACGGCACCAGGATGGCCCATGCACCTTGACATCTTTAATGGGAGGTGGTGTCGGCCTCTACCACCAAAAAGCCAAATGTTCTGGGAGCTGGTTCCGCTGTTTGTTTTCAGTGCGTACACCCTGCATACATGTACATTCTTGTCTAGAAATAATTTAAAAGATCAAAAAAGCAAAACTCATTGTCACACTTGCCCCCATAGTGAATTGGTTTTGTTTCCTTGCGCAAATAAAATAAAGGGCCATTGATAGCCCTTGCCGAAAGTCCAGGGCTAGTGAGACAGAACAGGAAAATCACTGTAGTTGAAGGACCCAGGTGCGATTTTGTGTTGGTTACCAACAAAATCCGATGTGACATGACTGGTGTACCTGTAACTGAGTCAAACATATGGAGTGTGCGCAGGTTGGAAGTGCCTCAATGCTCACACCTGAGACTAAGCTCTCCCTCTCTAACAGGTACCGCACAGCCAAAATAAAGAGAAGCTATTGCAATATACTCATAACTTCTTTCATTTCATTCAACTAGTAGGACTGGTATTTCACCCATGATCACACGTGTATGTCATGTTTATCAGATTATGTCGAGTCCTATTTTACTTGTGAGGATAAAATTAAAACTTGGCGAAGGGCTGAAAAGATTCTGCGGTGAGAATAAACTGCAGTATATGTCGTGAAACCTGAGCAGTGTAAGCTTAGAGCGTGGATTCCAGCTCTATTGTATTCCGTTTGAAGCACACCTTAGAATTTTGTGTGCCCTGCCTCTTAAATCGAACAGAATTAGATTTAGTTTAGGATTGGGCCATTTTTTTTAACCCTTTAAGGATATAGACTATTTTACACTTGGGTGGGGTTTTTATGGCTTCCTTAGATACCAATACACATCTTAATATTTACCTGTTGCACTTATATAGTGCATCCCTGCATTATAGAGCACGTATAAACTTGATTATAGTAATCGATTCTCTTCGGTGAGTTTTTACGTCCCCAATACCTCTGTTTATCCAAACTCTTTGTTAAGGTGTGAATTGTGTTTTTGTATTTAGAAAAGTCTGTGTTAGCTTCATTAATGCCTGAGGAAGGGACCTAACAACTTGGTCTCGAATGCTCGCAATTATACTCTGTTAGCCAATAAATGGTATCATTTTAACCATAATTTTGTCCTACATCCCACCTATGAAATAGAAAGTACTGTGCATAATCTCGGTATGTAATACAAGTCTATTTAAAAAATATATACATATACATTTTTGTATAGGCAAAAAAAGGAGGGGAATGCCTAAACTTCTGCTAGGGCTAAATGTTGAAACCTACCTGCCTCGTTACCCTTCTAAATATGAATCTAGAACTAGCATGGGGCATATCAGATAGACATACTGTGCTTGGCATAGAGAGGCTGCAGTTGCTGCATTAGATTATTTCACTTTCATCTCCCTAGGTATCTTATTTATTATGCCTTCTATACATACACTTTTACTTTTGGTGTTTGAATTACATTTTAACTTTATTTTTTCTGTTGGGCAACATAGAATGCCTGTCTTTTATACTGTTCATACATGTCTTTGTAAATCACATTGCAGTATAAAACTTGGGCCATAGCATGGTTTGTGGAATCAAATAACGAGCAATGTTTGGGTTGTGGTTAAACTGGGTGTTCTGTGTTCTCCAGGCCATGGCTTATCAATGACTCGGTAAAGAAAGAAATGGATGAGGAGGCAAGCCGTCTGGAAAAACTTCACGTTCACAGTGTGTATGAAAAGATTGCTCCGTACTTCAACGACAAGCGCTATAAAGCTTGGCCAAAAGTACAGAAGTTTATTTTAGCTCAAGAACCTGGCAGCTTAATTGCTGATATAGGTGAGTGCAACAATATGTATTTTTTTAAAACAAAATATGAGTTATTTTCTCAAATGCGCTAGTTTATAAAATGCTCTAAAATTGTTTATTGATGAAATATACTATATGAACAAGAGTATGTGGACACCCCTTCTAATTAATTTAGCTCTCCTCTCACCCTTGCAAGGGTGACCTACTTCACCTCCCTTATCTCTTCCCTGCCTCATAGCCTTATAAATGTCTTTTCAAAACTTTCAATTACGTTCTTTGCCCTTCATAACTACCCCTTCCATTGACCTTTCTGCCTCTGACTTTGCCAACTACTTCAATAATAAAATTGAATCAGATGTTTCTCCTTCAAACGTTTCATGATGTTTGTCTCCATGACGCTCCTGGTTCACCTCTTTCCTTTAAAATTGCCTCAGTGTCTCCAGATGCAAGGTTCCATTCTAGGACCTTTTCTGTTCGCACTTTACACGTCACTTTACACGTCACTTTACCTCACTTGGCAAACTAATGTCAACATTTGGCTTTCAATATCACCTGTATACCAATGACACCCAGATCTATCTATCCTCTGCTGATCTCTCCCTCCCGCTTAGATTATGTCACTAACTGCTTTGCATCTGTCTCTAACTGGATGTTTGCTAATCTTCCCTCCGTCCAATGCTAACATTTTTTCATCAGTTTCCCCCCAATGTCAATGGTGCAATCATCTCCCGTCTCCTCACGCTCGCTGCCTTGGTGTCACTTCCTAATACTTCCATGTCCTTATTTTCTCCCGTCTCGACTATATTGTACCTATGTTTTAGCTGGTCTCTCTCATACCCGTGTTGCCCCCTTTACACATGAATGCTGCTGCCAGACTTCTCTCCAATCCTTTTACTAACGTCTCTCCCCTCTGTCAGTCTCTTCACTGGCTGCCTGTGCGCTTCAGGAGTTATTTCAAAGTCCTAACTTCTTACTTTTTAATCTCTTCATAGCGCTTCCCCTATTTACGTCTCCTCGCTCACCTTTATATACACTGCTTACCGGTATCTTCACTCATCCAATTATCTTTTTCTGGCTCTTATGCGCGCTTGCAAGATTTGCTCTTCCCGGCCTATCAGTCTTTCCCCATGCCTTCGATTCTTGAAGGGAGTTGATGCAACTGTCTTTAGCTCAATTTTTGTAGTCCCTCCTTTGGCTTTGGACAATACTTTACACAATCACTAAATGTGGCAATTTTACCTCTTGTGTAATACACCCTAGGTCCATCTAGATTACAAGCTCCTTTAAGAAGAACCCTCCTTACTGCTTGTTTCTGTAAGTCAAATTATGTTATGCGCTACTTGTAATGACTTCTTTACCTATTGTACAAGCTGCAGAATACGATGGTGCTATATAAAACCGTAAATAATGTTTTATCCAGAATATATATATATTATATATCTATATTCTGTTTAGCACAGAAGCATGTGTATCTTGAGTGGTTATGTTATGCTAACATAAAAAAGTTGTATTCCAGAAGATGCAATGGTGGAGTGACAGGAGTAGTTGGGTACCTCAGGGATCAGTATTGGGACCTGTACTTTTTAATATAACTATTAGTCATATTACAAAAGGTCTTAATGGTAAGGTATGACTTTTTGCAGATAATATAAAGGTCTGCAACAGGGTAGACATTTCCGGTGGAACAAACCAAACGGCAGATGTGGCCGCTGTAGTTTAATGTTGGTCAATGTAAAATAATGCAAAAAAATCCCAAGGCAGACTATAGTATTTAGGGCAGTGCTCTCTCATAAGAGAGGGACTTGGTAGTCATTATTTCTGAACTGACAATGCAATAAACTGTTGCAAAAAGCTTCGCTTGGTGCTGGGTTATATAGCCAGAGGCATTACTTGCAGAAATAGGGAGGGGGGTTCTGTCACTTTATAGATCTTTGGTCAGACCTCACCTGGAGTATTGTGGACCGTTCTAGAGACCCCATCTTCATAAGTATATTGACCCATTGGAGAGAGTTCAGAGGAGCGCACTCAATGTATAGCTTGGGGTAAAGATAGGGGATGTGATAGAAACTTTTAAATACTTAAAGGGGTTTCACAAAATACAGGAGGAGCGTTTATTTCAAAGGATGAGAATTGTTAGTATAGGGGGTCATGATATAAAACTGGAGGGTCAGAGGTTTAGTAGTGTAAATGCAACAGCCTCCCATCAGACGTGTTGGAGGCTAATACAGTAAGGGAATTTAAAGCTATCCTTAAAATAAGACAAGACCAAGGCCTGATTAAGTCTACATGGGCTGAATGGTTCTACAATCTTTTAGAGAAAAAAATATCTCCATGAACATTTCAGTGTGAGCCTACCCACCAAGGCAGTCTCCATCACAAATATAAGGCAAAGCTCCTCTCCTCTCCAAGACTCCTCGAGTCTTCAGAATAATGCAAATGGACATCATTTAATAGCTTTCCTATTGGAAGTCCCATTCAGAAACATCTTCCTTTTTTGCTAACTTTTATTACTATCGAGTGAAAATCTTCAACTTATCAGACTCCTTCCTCTGTAAGGACGGTTCAGCCCTAAAATAGGAGGCAAACATCCTTTGCCCAAGAACCAACAGTAGCAGATGTGCATGTGAGCCTTGTCCGTGAGATATGGCTGGTACTTCCCGAGGCACTGTGAGCAGCGATCCACTGCTGACCAGATGGCTGATTTGCTTCTTATCTGCTGTCTTAATCCTCCATCGTCATCTATAGTTTAATGCAAACAAGTTAAAATATGGATTGCATGGAGATCTGCCATATTGATGTAGGGTAACCAGATAACATGTAAGTATCCATATGTTCACTCAGTCAGTTTACTTTTTATTACTGTGTCTTGTTATATCAGTAATACCAGGGGTTTGTATATGTGTGTGTATATATACACATAAATATGTGTTTTGTTGTGAAAGGTCAAGGTAAATCACTTTACCTTGTATTTATAATTTAGTATTTATAAGATTTTTTTCCATAAAATTGTACACACTTTAGCAGCCATATATGGTAATAGTAATTCAAAGCAACACAACTGGTAATAACAATTATCTTTAATGGGGTGATTTAGTTGGCCTTTTAATTTGTCTGTTTTAGAATAATGATAGGGAAATTAAAGTCTTGCTGTAATTATTCTAGCCATACGAGTAAATTGCAGTAAAACCACAAACCTAGTTTGCATAACTTTGGAGATAAATTATTTTGTATAGTCTTAATTGCAAATACATATTTTAATGCTGTTTACATGCATTAATAGCAAAAGGGAAGGAAAGAAATGTATGAGCTATATTTTTTGGGGGGTGACGGAGAGGCGCAAAGGAGGTATGACCGCTGGCTATGATATGTCTTGTGCTCTGGCATTGGGGCATGAAAACAGATGTGTCACTGTCTCGTACCAATTAAAGCTGGTTTCTGATTTATTTTCAAGCTGTTGGAAATCCCTTTTATGTCATTCTTTTAGGATGTGCAAATGGAAAATATCTTCATATCAACAGTCAAGCATTCAAAGTGGGATGTGACTACTGTGTTCCGCTGGCCGAGTCCGCACGAAATAAGGGCTATGAAATAATGGTGTGTGATGGGCTTAATCTGCCCTACCGCAGTGGCTGCTTTGATGCTGTCCTTTCAATAGCAGGTAACTCACAAAACAATTCTTTCTTCTTCATAAGATTCCACTTGTGGCTATTTTCCAACAAAATGTGTTACCCAAATGTCTAGCCAGATACAAAGTAGTACAATTCCCTGTTACCGTCATACATTAGGAAGGGCCAGTCTTGGTGGGCTCTTACTGCCGGAAGGCTTAGTTGAACCAATTTCTAATAGCCAGCTCAGTCCTTTTACAGGAAACTTTCCAGGGTTTAGCCTTAATAATGGGGGTTGTGGGTTTAAACAGTAGCGCTCCTGCAAGCCAACTCTTTAATTGAATAAACCCCCAATATTATGAATATTGAAAGCACGAAGGTATGATCAGCCCTGAACGTCATTAGTATAAGAAGGGAGTAGCTATATTCACATACACTGCTTGACTGTTTTATTTTGGTCTCTAAACATTACTCTATTTATCTGGTCTTCCCCACTATATCTTCATAAATATTCATTTAGCTTTTCAGCTTGTATGCTTTCCTCACGAAATGTGACCGTTGCTTATTTCACCCCATTCACCTTTATATACATGTAAATAATAAAAAAAAGTTTTAACACCTACAAAATAGTGTCTACATCCAATGACAAAGCTCATTTCGTGCAGACCCTGACATACTGGCCTTATGTTTGACGCAGATGTCTACATAGACTGTAAAGCTTTGTAACTAACAGGTAATGCTTTTATCTCCTGCTGAACAGTGATCCACCATTTCTCAACCAAGGCGCGTCGCATTCAGGCCATTCGAGAGCTGTCTCGGATTTTAAGAGTTGGAGGACAGGTGATGATTTGCGTTTGGGCAAAGGAGCAGAAAAGGCGGAAGTTCGAGAAGCAAGATATATTCGTTCCTTGGCATCTGGAACCAAGTTCGTCTAACGTATCTTCAGAAAACCTACAACAATCCATTACCTCGGATACCGGGAATGTCCGTTTACACCAACGTACTAACCGCGCTCTTGAAATACACAACATAAGTAAACGGTCTTCAGCCGATGAAGGGGGAGAGATGTCTGACAAATCTTTTCACAATCTTGTTCGATCAAATGTTTTATCCAGGTCACTTGATTCAGGGTTAGATTTAAACTTCAAGTGTGAAAGTAGTAACCAAAAGTACCAGGGCATTTTAAGCAGATTTTATGATTATTATTCACAGATTAGCAGAGCTAAACACGGGCATCCGTTTGAATTGTCCAAACCTAGTGGGTTTTTAAGACAACTTGGTGACATATTTCCGAAATATGTGCAGAACTTTCATAGAACAGACTTCATTCGGACTGAAGCAACAACATTGCCGTTCCATAGTGGGAGCGGCCCTTCTGCTGCCCGGCCTCTTCATGGAACAGACATAATCAAGGATTACAGTAATGTTCCTTTACCAGATTTACAAAGTCATACAAAATCACTGAAACCTAGTACAACGAAGAGTTGTGCAGAGTCTGTTTATAAAAGTTTTAATGAACATGAAGCCAATGCTGCCTCTGATGGTGAGATAGCTGCAGCTCATCTTAATTCCGAAACGAAAAATAACAATTGTCTTAGGTACTATCATATTTTTAAAAAGGGAGAATTAAAAGAGCTCATAGAAAAGTATATTCCTGAGCTCCACGTGGTGCAGACCTTCTTTGATCATTCAAACTGGTGTGTTATCGCTGAAAAAGTTCAAATTTGGAAGATCTAGTTTGCAACCTTCTCCTTTTTATGACTGTTTTTATATAGTTGGTGCTGTTTCTTATTCCATAAATTATTTTTAATTGTGCAAATAACTTGTTTACGTTTTACCTCTAATAAATTCATAGTAAAATTAACTGTTTTTTGTTTTTATTGCAAATAACAATTTAATAGCACTTAAGCTTGTAGATTTCTTGCATAGACTCCACAAATAATAAACAGAAAAAAATACTTTATTTTAAAGGATAACGAACATTATTTGTTTATTACTAGTGTCGGATTAAGATTTCAAAACTTCTGTACCATTTCTCCCTAATTTGTGCACAATGTTTCATGCAGTAGAATATAAGCCATTTGTATGGGGTTTAATGGGTTGTAACCGTTAGACTAAAACCCTGACCCACTATTGTACTGCCATGTGGGGAACAACAGAATGAATCAGACTTAATCACTCAGCTGGATACTATTTTAATTCTGTGGCGGAATGGGCTTCACTATCATTGCCATAAATAATCAGCTAAATTTGGTGTTATCCAAATAACACATGACTGACCACAATGGCAGCCTCCAGGTATGTAATGGGGGGTCTAATAAAATAAAAGCAGGTATTGTCAATGCTAAACTATATTACTGTATACAGTCCTGAATTTTGTATATTTAAGGAGGAAAAATCTTTTTTGTAGCTTGCCCTTTAAAATAGTAAATTATAGTCTGAACCTTGAATTAGAAGCCAAAAAAAAAAAACTTAGGCCTGTATTTTATTTTAAAATTTAAAAAATGTTGTAGTAATCTTGTCCCAAAATTCTAAATCTTAAATTACTTTGTATAGACTGATGAATGTAAGTTTGCTGAAAGTTTTCAAAGAATAAAGACTGTCAGATTTCAAAACAATTTCAACCACTTAGATAAACTGTGCATAAATGCAGTATTTAAGAGAATATTCCAAAAGTGTCGAGTTGTCACTTTAAAACATGTCAATCATGCTGACAGCACATTAGGGGACTTTGAATTAATTCAAGCAGATGTTTTGCATACCAAGTACACGCTTAAAGTTTTCATAGACTCTAAATACACTTACTCACAAATAACTTACACATTTAGATGTGTTTTAAATTTTTCTTTAGTAAATCTGAGTTTACAAAGTCAACAAAAAAAGTCAAATAACAAATGCATTACTATATAAATTACAATTATTTGTATAGTTGGCACCAAAATATCAAGGCTAGACATACAGGTCTACATCAGCTGCAAAATACAAAAACATAAAAAAAAAAAATTACAACATGAAAGACTGTCACACTGGGTATAGGCTGGGTGGAGAAGCATGTGTTCTTTGTGATATGGCCAATTGACTACCGTATATAATAGGCCCATTTCCTTTGTATCATTGTAAGCTATGAGTTCTTAAGACATTTACATTTGCCTTTTAAAAATGATGTATCAAACGCCATGTACTAAGTCCATATACTTTCTGCAATAAACAGATAATTGATTAAGATTGCTGTCAGTCCTTAGCTGCGAACCAGCTATGCCTATCTGCAGAGTGGAATCACCTGAACAGCAGGAAGGCAGAAAGCGTGATCCCAGACAGAACAACCGAATCTTAGTCAATTGCATAATATAGGAACAAAACGGGAGGCAGAGCTCTGGCATATGGTTCAAGATCCAGGAGCGACTGTACTGTAGGATAAGACAAATTCTTGGTCAAGGCAAGGAACTGGAGACCAGTGCAGTACTCAGGACAAGGTTACTGCAAGGAACAACTTCCCGAGACTAAAGATAGCTCTTGCTGGGTAAGGGCTACAAGGTAAAGAGAGAGGGTATATGCACTCACTGGCCACTTTAGTAGGTACATCATTCAATTGCATGTTAACACAAATAGTTAATCAACCAATCACATGGCAGCAGCTCAGTGCATTTATGCATGTAGTGGTGGTCAAGACAACTTGCTGAAGTTCAAACGAAGCATCAGAATGGGGAAGGAAGTGGATTTAAGTGACTTTGAACATGGCATGGTTGTTGGTGCCAGACGGACTGGTCTGAGTATTTCAGAAACTGATCTACTGGGGTTTTCCCACACAACCATCTCTAGGGTTTACAGAGAATGGTCTGAAAAAGAGAAAATATCCAGTAAGTGACAGGTGTGTGGACAAAAATGCCTTGTTGATGTCAGAGGTCAGAAGAAAATGGGCAGACTGGTTCGAGATGACAGACAGGCAGCAGTAACTCAAATAACCACTCGTTACAACCAAGGTATGCAGAATACCATCTCTGAACACACGTTGAACCTTGAAGCAGATGGGCTACAGCAGCAGAAGACCACACCGGGTGCCACTCCTGTCAACTAAGAACGGAAAACTGAGGCTACAATTCACACAGGCTCCCCAAAATTGGACAATGGAAGACTGGAAGAATGTTGCCTGGTCTGATGAGTCTCGATTGCAGGTGCGACATTCAGAATTTGACATAAACAACATGAACGCATGGATCCATCCTGCCTTGTATCAACGGTTCAGGCTGGTGGTGGTGGTATAATGGTGTGGGGGACATTTTCTTGGGCCCCATAGTACCAATTGAGCATAGTTTAAATGTGACAGCCTACCTGAGTATCGTTGCTGACCATGTCCATCCATTTATGACGACATCATCTTCTGATGGCTACTTCCAGCAGGATAATGCACCATGTCACTAAGCTCACATCATCTCAAACTGGTTTCTTGAACATGACAATGAGTTCACTGAACTCCAATGGCCTTCACAGTCACCAGATCCCAATCCAATAGAGCACCTTTGGGATGTGCTGGAACGGGAGATTTGCATCATGGCTGCAGCAACAGCGTGATAACAGCCCATTCACTCACCCTCGTAGAGTGGTGCTGTTGAGTGCTGAAGCAACTGTCCGCTGTAGCATTACTCACTATAGAGTTCCAAACTGCTTCTGGAAGCGACATCGCTGCACACAAGCCAAAGATCACTTTGCGCAGTGCCAAGCGCTAGCTGGAATGGAAGTCTGATGGACGAATCTAGGTTTGGTTGGAGACAGGAGAAAGGTACCTATCGGATCGCATACTGCCTAGTGTAAAGTTTGGTGACCTGACAAATTGTCTGTAGGAATATGTACCCTTTCAGCCAAAAGACCAATTTCTAACTCTTGTGGATAGCTTTCCCATGGTTTTGGTAGGGGATATCATACAAGTTCATATAGGTGTGATGGTCAGGTGTCCACATCCTTTAGGTGATATAACATGCATTACTGTATACAGCACTGTATTTTAGATCCCCTTTAAACAATAATTTATAGGAAAGGTTTGGACATTCTACAGTACCAGGAATCTCTAATTCCTTTGCACTGCTGATAACGAACAATGTCAAATGCCCACAATTTCAAATGTATTTTATTTTTTTGAATGTCCTTCACAAGAAAGAAAAAAAACACTTAGGAATGCAGGTATTAATTTCAGCTGAACATTAATTGTTTCATTGTTTTCTGCAGCTGCACTGGTACAGAAGAACTAACACTAAACAAAACTGCGAAGGGTCTGTGAAAATAGTTTTTGCCAAATACTTTAACACCCTAATGACCATTGACATGCGAAGCACGTCACAGAAGACCGGTCAGTTAATGACCGATGACGTGCCTGGCACATCATGGCATTATATAAGCTTCGAAAAATTGCTTTCTTCACTTAAATGCTGTTGCTGTAATGTCTCGATGTTGAGGAATTCTACAACACTGGTTTCAGGGAATATCCTGAATTAGTAGGGGTTGTAGGACCCTTCTACTTTTGCAGATCCCCTCTAGTGTAAGGTTATATGTACCCACTATTGGGATATAAGACATGCAATTAAATTCTTCACAATGTATTGCGATAGGTGTTCCCAACAGATTTATCTTTCAATGATCCTGGTTTCATAGCCGTTTTGTTTGACTGACTCATTTTCAGCTGATTATTGAAGTCCTCCGTGTAAGAGCATATGTGTTACAAACAAAAACGTGTCTGTATTTTATGAATCTTACTGTAATTATTGAATAACATTTACTGTATGAATATTTATATATATATATATATATATATATACTGTTCAGGGGCGTACCTAGAGTATTTGGCACCTGGGGCGGATCCTGTATGTGGCACCCCCCCACACACACTTTAAAACTGCATAGCTTCTACTGTTATATACCAGCGCAGACACTGAAGGTGGTACAGCATTACTGTTATTATATACTGAGGCAGACATTGACGGTGGTACAGCATAACACCTATCACTATATACTGAGGCACACATTGACGGTGGTACAGCGTAATCCCTATCACTATACATTGAGCCAGACATTGACAATAGTGCAGCATAACTCCTATCACTATATACATTGATGTGGTGTAGGCCTACCACTTCATTAGTAGAAGGGATGCACCGAAACCAATTCTGGACTGAAACCGAAAATGCAGCACCGAATATGACCCCCCCACACCATAAAAAAAAAATCTAACACTTTTATTTAAAGTAAGTAACACACCAAAATAGGACAAAACAATTAAATAACAATATTAATATATATATGATTGTTAACAGCAATCACATTCCTATCATGCCCAGGCATACCCAGATTCCAGGATGTACTCGCAGACTTGGCATGATAGGAGTATGATTGCCCTATCTAACCCTTCTCACTCCCTTCTGCCCTATCTACCCCTTCTCCCTATCTACCCCTCCTATCTACCCTCTCCCTCTTTGAAGTTCACTTACCTTTCAGGAGTCCTGTGGTAGGGGTGCAAGGCCTCTGTCTCCCAGCTCTGCCACTGTATGGAACAGTATAGAGTGATGGGCATTATGATGTACTTTAGAGCATAATTATATAATGAAAAATACATTGGAAGTTGTACAACATAACACCCATCACTCTCACACTTACCAAGCCACATTTACCAATCCACACATATACCAATCCACTCTCACTGCTCCTTTTCCTCCTCTTCTTCAGTTCTTCTGTCTTCTTTCGGTTCAGAAGGCACGGACGGCGGTGGGCGCGGCTTCAGTGTTGTGCGCCGGGATCTGACAACAAACCACGGCGCACAGCTGCTGTTGCCGCGCGGATCGCAAGGGAGCGGTATCGGAGGTCTTTAACAGACCTACGGCTCCCTTGAGTGATTTTAAGCCGGGTTCAAGGGAGATCCTTGAACCGGCTTAAAATCACTCAAGGGAGCCGGAGGTCTGTTAAAGACCTCCGATATCGCTCCCTTGCGAGCCTGCTCCTCCAGCGGCGGACATTACTGTACGTCTCTGGAGGGGTGCTGGCAAGTTGGCACCCCCCTGATGAGCGGCACCCGGTGCGGACCGCGCCTGATACTGTTATGCTATCAATAACCACTAACTATTGAGTGTAAAGTCCACACTCCTTGTTTTCTGCAATTAACAATATTTATTAAGAGAGGCTAAACAAACTAACAATACATATACAAATTACTATAAGTCAGTATATGCTGTTACCAAACTATCTATTCATTGATTGAATGGAAATAAAAAAGAAACAGCAGGATAAGCCTGAACACGTGATACAATTACCAGTCCCTTGTGGAGAGAGTGAGAGCGAGAGCGAGAGAGAGAGAGAGAGAGAGAGAGAGAGAGAGTTTGCAGGACTTTATAAACACAATAAGTCCTCCTTCTGCTGGACACTCCCCTGGTAACCTATCTTCTCCAGTGACCCTTAGAGACCAAGGTGATAGAAAAGGGAAAGGACATTGCACTGGGGGAGGGAGTGGAAGGTGACCAAATGCCCTAACTGATTTGCCATGTGCTCTGCAGAGAAGATTCTCCATTAATGTTTGAGACCATTTTAAGGTCTTGTATAGAGAGGCTTTGCCCATTGGATCTCTGCATCATAACACCATTTCACTTCATTGGCATACAGTTGGTTGTCAATCATGCCTTCCTTTTTACAATATGTGATAAGAACGGATGGCTTGGCTCTGAATAATACCTTATTTCACATGGGATCGGTGAAAGCTGGAGCTATGGAGGTAGCTGCATCTGTCTGTAGACTTTCTGTATACAGGTGAGTGGATTTTACCACCGGTGATTTTTATGGTTGTGTCCAAAAAGTG